>CM067382.1:66347886-66470750 GCA_034510155.1 Eucriotettix oculatus | reverse complement strand
TAATAAATTTTTTATTCACCTCTCATATATAATCTATATCCATTATATAAACTTTCAAAAATCATAATAAATAAATTCACTATTCACTTATCCATTTTATATAATCCACAAATATATTTATTTATTTTATTTTAACAAATTAAATTTAATACTTTTAACCTCATAAACATTTAAATATAAAATATAAACATTTATATTTTTACCAACCTCAATTTTTCTATACATTCTCTAACTCAATTACTCATTTTATTTAATTATCATCATTTACTAATATCTAATCAATAAACTATCTAATTTCATCCATTTATAATATCATTTTCACTAATCAATATTTCTCATATATTTCAATTTAAATTACAACCAAATTTTTCAAATTATTTTCTTCTTAATCTAATCTAAATCACCAATATTTTTTATCACATACTTCTCATAACTTTAAAATTCATTCATTTCTTTTTATTTTCTTACCCCATACTCCTTTATCTTACTATACCTTAATTTCGTAGTTGCCCAATTTCTTTTTTGTAGTACTTGTGTTGGTGGTATCATATCCCATTACCTCCTTTCAAACATTTCCATTTTTAAAATCTTTTTAATATTACCACTCATTCCTTACCATTTTTATTTTGCCTTACATCACAATAACACTCCTTTTTTTATTTTCACACAATATCACCTCTCACTCAAAGGTGTCCCCCATTTGTTTCGTATTGCAGCAATACCTTGAAATATTTTTCTTAATCTCCATCTTACTATCTAGACGGAGTTGATCATGGTAGTTTCATTCTCCGGTTGGTCCCCCACAGAATCATCGTGGAAGCTAGTTGTGAGGGAAGTTGTTGTTGAGGTCTAGATAAGTAATTCAGTTCGGAGAAGTTATGCCCACTGGGGGAGCTCGGAGGTTCCGGCGATTGGCGGGACTCCTCTGTTCTGAGATACATCTTAATGGTTTTTGGTTTATGGGATTGTCTTTTCAGTTTGGGAGTAGTTGTGGGGTAGCGTTTAGTTAAGGACCGTGTGGGCTCAAGAGATTTTGTATGATAATGCGTTTGTGCCACCCCTTATATATTGCAATGGCCGCAATCTCGCATTCATATTACATCTTTACTTTTTTTGTTCTGTGTAGTCACTCCTTATTTACATCGATCATATCAGCCCGCAACATCAATTCTAATATGAACTGCCCCCCTTTAGTCGTTATCTTCTTTGATTAGTATTTATTATCTGAATTACATCATCTGCTGGCGTACCGGTCTTTTGTATACTTTGTCAATGGCTACACTCTGAATCCTTCCCTCCATGTACTTGCAGTACCACTTTCACAGCCAACTATCATATAATAGCGTGGGAACACCCACCAGATACCACTGAAGTCATCACACGAATTATAGTCTAACTCAACCTACATAACTTTATAATTACACAACCATTCTATCAGCTATTAAAATACGTTCATGCATGCTTCCTTATTGTTTATTTCTAATACGGTTACTTATCTAAACCCATTGTTACTCTTTTTTTGTAACCCTACTGATAACTAATTCCTATACCCGCTATAAAGCGAACTAATTTTATAAAAAATATATTTTGCTATTTCTTATTATAATTTCATTTATCATAGTAGATTAATAATCATCCCGGTAGCTGTCTTCATTGTGTATAACAGCAATGTTGTCGCAGGCGATAGTCTACCCACAGGGCGGCACGACATTTTCTCTATTGGGCGCTATCTAACATCGAAGGCAAGAGAATGAGAATCTGTTGTTCCACCCCAATCTACCGCTTGCAATCATTGAAAGTTGTTTTTAGCATGCACGCAGTAAATCTTTTAGCTAGATTATTACTATCCGCTTCTAATTATGAGGGCTGATTCATCCCCAAGATCCTATGCGTGCATTCCGATTATGGTAGAATTGAGAAGAGACACACCGTGATCCGGGAGAGAGTTAGTGTTACATCGGCCTATCAACCAATCCTCCCACCCATTTCTGCTACATCCCATACACCTGCGGGGGCCAACCTACTTACGAACGTAATTTACATACCTCCCCAAATTTCACATACAAACTTCCAATCCCTCCTCCAATCAGTAAATACTCTAGCTAGCTGCAACGAACACCACGCATGGACTGGCGCAGCGGTGCTCAACCTGCAAACCCTATCTTACTGATATATTTCCCATACCCTTAATCATCCGGCCTCAACCTTGTCCAGCAGCCAATTTCAACATATACCTTTTCACTTAGACGCACTGAATTATCGCGGGTTCCCTAAAATTAATTGGGACCCTAAAAAATAATAGGCTGAGTGGTAATGGGTAGATGTATTGGTTTCTCCACCACTCTTATGTCACACCACACATTCACATGGTGTCGTTGCGGATTGAGGAATGTTATACACCACTTTATTTTTTGTCAACACACCCTCCCCCCCCCCCCCCCCATGCTTTATTTACCCACTCCAGAATGTATTGTACACACCACATCGCCACCCATGCTTATCGCCCCAATGCACATGCCTAGCCACCGTTACGGTAAGAGCGCCAACGAACGCCCGGGCAATCAAAACAGAATAACCCCACCCTCTCTCGCACTCCCCCCCCCCCCCCGACCTCTCAAACCGCGCCCAACCCCACCCCCCACACCCAACATACCCCACCCCCCCAACGACGGAGGTACCACCGGAGACACACCCCCTCACCCCGGGAGCCCTCCCCTACCCCCATCCTCACCCTAACAGCTCCCCCTTTCCTGAACACCCGGCGCCATAGCCAACCTCCACCCTACTCTCACCCCTACAACAGCCACACCACCCAGTTGTCCCTCAATTCACTCTCACCGCCCTCAATTCTCTACACTTCCCGCTGCCAGTATCAGCAAGGGGGTCGTGCAACAAGCTAAAAGCGCATTCCGACGCCTTGGTTGGGCTTACTCCTCGCCGAGCCGCTGCTCCGAGACGGCCGGGGTATTTAAAGAACACCTGCCTAAAGACGGTTCCTTCCCACCAACCATCCTATTGCCGTGAGAACCTACATGCGGTGCGGCGATGTGCCGCTTCCCTCTCATCCTCCCAACCCAAGACCTCAATCGACGAGGGGTTGCCCGTATGAACGTTAGCGTGGGCCCCGCCAGCTGCGCAAAGTCTCGGCCCGAAACCCCGAAGGGAGGCGGCCATCCACAATCCAGCCCTCTCTTTTTGTCTCCCCCTATGGAACCAAGGCGGTCAACCCCCCCAATTGCGAGGGGCGTGAACCTCTTGCGCGTACGAGGGTTGTGGGACAGAACACACTCTTTTTTTTCTGTTCACACCTATCCCGTTCACTATACTCTCCCGACCCCACAACCCCCCCCCCCCCCCCCCGTAGATGCCAGTTGCACAGGAGGTTGAATTGATAGTAAGCAGAAAAAAGTAAATTAATTTAGAGCACAATTTACACTTTATCTAGCTAAATAGTGCTCGGCGATATCCTAGTGATATGACTATTTCCCTTTACAATTAATATATGAGGACAACTTTTTTACGTCGTTAAGTTTTCCGCCTTTACCGCAGATACGTCGTCGCAAGCAGAGCCCCTACGCAACGCCAGACACACATACACATCTTAGCGGCCCATAACTCGCCCTCACCGACATGAATACGTCTAAATTTAATAGTATCCGATGCTTTCTATATGCCCACTTTAGTGCGTCAAAATATCGTCCGGACTACATATCAGTGTCCTACCCTAGGAAAAGTACGTTTTCATCACACCCCCCGAGAAAATGGATTATATTCAAAGAGATAAATACTAACGAACCGGTTTTGCAAATTTCCGTTAAAAATTCTATGCATTTTAATTTCTCCTTCATTCTAGGCAACGCGTATCTTCCTGATCTACTTTTCCCCCGCTTTTTACGGCCCGTTTTTATCACAACAATCCGGTTGTTGCTTTGGGTAAACCTTGACAAGGGGGTGGGTCGCGGAGGGGGGAGGCGGCTTACTTCAGCCTCTTCATGCCTCAGAGCACCATATTCTTCCCTAACTTATCGTTCTACTGAGGGTGGGTGAGACTAATTTGTTTTGTTTATTTTTTTAGTTTCTTGATTAAATAATTTACTGCCTTCCTTTTAAACTTTATCTGTCCAGCTCATGTTTGGTTTTTCGCTAGTTTCCTTTTTTTGTTACAGACATTTAGCGGTAACGCAGTATTATTATATTTTTTTTTGGGAGAGCTTAGGTTTGCAAGTTAGTTATGCTAAGTATGTGTCCCGTATACTGTTGGCTTCTCCTACCTTTCCCTTATTTTCCCTTTTCCCTATCCCACTCTACCTAGGTCATTAGCGACTTTTGCCGGTTTCACCCCGCTGCGTCTGGCGTGCCTAATTGGCTCCTGTTAGGCCGGCGTGCAGCCACGCCTCGCTCGTATTCCGCCACCCCCGGCCGCACACCTATCCTCTCCCCACTAGACTTAATACTCGGACTCCAAGCTTACCCGGTTACACGACCTAAGACGCCAGCGGCTCCAAGATGCTACCCCCCTACCCTCCATATAAATTATCAACTTCACTACACACACAGGGGTACAGTATGAGCCTTCTACGAATCTACTCCGTGGCATCGGACGAGACGAACCAGAAACCCCAGACACAAAGGAGCACGAAAAACTTGCTTCACGGCCAAAAATCTTTCATCAATTAACCTCAAAAAAAATGTCCGATCCATTTTAATCATGAATTATTTCGTTTAACATCTCACCTCCGACGATTCGTCCGATCAGTCATGGTTGTGTGGGACTTCTTCCATTTTTGGACTTAAAGTCTAGCGTCAGCTATGTTATCAACTCACATCCTCCACCTAGAGTTTCCTTTTTTTGGCAACGCGTTCGTAGGAAAGAGCGACTCTCATGAAATAGTCCTTTCAAGTAGAGGACCGGTATACAACTGTTAGGGGATTACATGCTTTTTCTCGAACACATACTAAGGGGATGGGCCTTAGGAGATAAAGGATCCTCCTATCTGCGACTTGAAAGGAAAAGGGGACTCTCACCTCAGAAAGAAAACCCCCCTGATACTCGAATCAAAACCAAAGACACTTGGGCCAACATTCGGGACAGGTCGCGTAGTGTAAATATTACAGCACGTGATTAGGAATATAAGGGATAAGAAATTTAGAGGCACCGAAATGTAGAGAAGGAATACAGCTTAGGAAAGCCAAATATGGGCTCTGCCTGTTCTATATTTATTATAAATGAACCAGGCAGATAAGACTCAAAATCACGGCCCAAGAAGAGTATACCCACTAACGTCATTCAGTTATGGCGTACTGCCAAGAACAAATATATTAACTTTTGAAGATCAAGAAGAAAAACAAATTCGATGAATTCAGTAAGACGAGCACATTCTTATGATCTTTAACCTTGTATATAATCGATAAACAGGCGATGAGAAGTGACGAATCCGAAACAATACTGCTAATGGATAATAAAATAAAACATAAGCCCTAAGGTTCTCTATAATGATATTTTGAGTATGGAGTCGTATCGTGGGTGTGAGGTCGTGGGTTTGGGTCCTTCGTAAAGGCGGTAGTGGGCTCACGCTCTTCAGGTCGGATTTTAGTGGGTGTGTGATGTTATGTAGTACACAGACCTTCACTCTCGCTTGGGCTGGGTCATCTTCGGGATCTAGGCTATGTTTTTGAGAGTAGCGCTCGGTGTTCGACACAATAGCTTCATGAGTAGGTGCGGCGTGGTTGTAGAGTTATGTGTGGATGCTAGTATAATTAGTGCTACTAAAAAATTCCGCCTCGCTAAAATAATTGTCTTTACTGAACCTTAAGCAAACAAACACCATACTCGGAACCAACGCGTTCCATGGAGACGAACTCCGAGGAAAAAACATCCGACTTGTGTGGTGGTGATGACGTGCCTCACAGCTATACGGTATACTACTTTCACACAACAATAATGTATGGAAGGCGCTGTTGGCGAAAGAGATGATGAGAGTGATGACATAAGATAGTATGTATATTATTCTAATCCTTCAATGTCCTCTCATCCACGAGTAATTATTATAATAACTAAAACTTGTTAAAAAAAGTTGATTGAATCTTGCCCGGCACGATTTCTCGCGCGCTATTGCCTTCAGCCCCAGAGTGACCGCGATCTCTGGGTCTTTACCCACCTGATCATGTACGGGGTATGCTCTCCCTAGACACTATCTCACGTCTTTACTCATGGGGTATACTTGTTATTCTATTGTTATCTTATGCCGAAGAACCTTCACCCTATTTTAGGACTGAGCTGGTATATGTACCGCTGGGTCAAATCAGACTTGGGCCATATGGCATGAGTTTGCAATGTCCCGACTAATCCCCATTGGATCAGACTCGGCCTCTGTCTCACTGAAAACTCGGTGGGAGTCTCCGCGTTGAGCGGTAGGGTACAGAAGCGGAATGCTGATCCGGACTTCACTACCCACAGACAGACCTCTGTAATTCTCCGTCACATTCAACAGCGGGAAGAGCGGTCCCGTGAGATAGTACGCCACCCCAATGCCCCGACCTACCTAGATGCACAAGGTGTTTAACTAGGATAATTTTCCCCTGCCATCTACTACTCTTTAGGTGAATCACCGCGATGCAGGGTAAGCGCAGGATCCTTAAAAACCATAGCCCGGGGGCCCGCTAGTCACTACGCCTTCGCTCCCCTCGCCCCCCGCCCCCCCCCCCCCACCCCCCCCCCCCCTCCCCCACCCCCCCCCCCTCCCCCTCGCAGATAGATATATCTCCGCCCTCCACACGCCCCCCATTTTTCAAATTTCCCTTAACTTATGACTATTAAAGCGAAGGTGTTGCCTGTTTCAAGCGATCGACCTCTCATGTAGCCTTGATCTTGACCACCCTCAAAAAAAAGAAAATCATCCCGCTCTCGCCTATGATGAAGATAGCACTCATCACGCAGACAAACTATGCTAAAAACTCATTTTAAATATACGCTTTACTTCTTTTATTCTTGTATTATCATTCCATATTTTTATTTTCTATGTTTTTTTAAAAAAAAATGCTTCCAACCAAACAGTAAATAAAATATTGTTAAACAGTAACCTGTTTATTGTATCTAGAGAAAAACTGGCTCTAACAGTAAAATTATTATACATTCATATAATTAATTTATATTAATAAATTTGCTCTTATTTATTTTCAGGTATATGATAATATATATTTATTTTCTACCGACGTTAATTGCATTATATATGGTTTCCTATGTTCAGGAATTTCTTCATCCTGGTAATATACTTATTATATTTTTATTATATATATATAGTTATTTCTAGTATATATTCCAGGATGAAAAAAATTTCTGACAACTTGGAAACAATATAATTTATGCAATGGCGATGAAACGATGGAGAAAGAGTTCAACATTGCAGCGACTAAATCAGGAGGAAATACCAAGCGGGCGATCTCTCGGTAGAGTAGAGTGATCCACATGTGTTCGGGCGTAAAACAACAGTGACGACGATAACATAAGGCTTCATGTTGTTAAATTGAGCGGAAGTAGTTATTTTGTATAGGATCAGTTAAGGGGAATTTTGCTTACTGGCTAGCTAGCGTATAACTCTTAGAGATAGGATAGCACAACAGGCCAAGGAAGAGGAATTATACTTACGGGGGCAGGGGTATTGTTATAGCAGTGAATTATCAGCGCAAATCTGGTTACGGTATGGATTGCTCTAGCCGTTATATGTCATTAAGGCTGTTCATTTTATCGTCAGGCGCGCTGCGAAACAAGCGCTGGAAAAAGGGAAGAATAGGAGAGTTGCAGGAAGGAATGACTATAAAAGCATTCTGAAATATATGCGGAACTAGCTTGGCTGTAGGAAGTAATTGGATTAAGCTAGATGACTAACGTAATTAAAACAGCAAAATCGAGACCCAAATAGAGCCCCAATGTGGTGCGACTTAGGCCACAGATCGATTTTGAGAACGATGGGTAGGAGGCAGAGGCAGGCATGGAAATGGGAGTTCGCTGACAGAAGGATGTGCTGTTCTGAGGTTAGGTCCACTGAGGGGGATAGGGCAGGGAGGTCCACTGTCTACGGTGGGGTGACCTCACGTAGCCAGCCAGCGGAAGCGATCCCCCTCGAGGTCACGGTTACCTCCGCCGCAGTTTTCAACAATGGCGCCAGGCGAGCTTTTTGCGTCTCGTCGCTCGCTACGTTCAGTCGCTACATGTTCTTTGTGTGACCGAAGCAAAATGCGTAGGGCAGTGGACTCGATCTACTTGAGGGGGAAAGTCTCGGGCGCGGAGGGCACTGGTTCCCCCCCTGCTTAGCGACCCACGACAAGGCTAGGCCCAAACTCTTTATCTATGACACTTGACCAGTCCAGGAAACACTTCACTTACTTTTATTTTTTACTAAAAACGAACCTAAAACAATTTTTCTAAATAATTAATCTCAGCGGCTTCAGAGAAACTGGTATTCTGCAGAGAGAATGGGAAAGATTAGCAAATTACTTACTTTTCACCAACGGTCCACCTTATTCTACATTATAACTTTATTTTCTTATATATTTTATTATTAATATATATTTGTAAAATATTAAGGCTTTGTTAAACTGAGGCAATACATAATTAGTTTCAACACAAATAAGGCGAGAATTCACGAATTATGTGGCCGTGTACTCGTGACTAGCAAATTCTGATCGCGATTCGAGCTCTCTAAAAGGTCGGCATCCAAGCTCTGCCCCTCTGTTCCTGTAACACCATGTCGAGAAAAGTATTCAACATTTACACACCCCCGGGGTCGATAATTTTAATACGAACAGCCTGTCTTCCTTTCCTTCCTCCCCAGAGGTTAAATAAAACTGTTCCTACAAAACCTTCGTGTTGTGATCGCAGTGTAAAAAATAAACTATTCTGTTTAATATGGCGGCTTTGCTGTGCCTGCTGATTGTTTTTTACTCCTCCTGTGTGCGTACAGGTATTTTCTATAATTCGCTTTCCACCTCTTTCTAAGTTATTTAAATTCCAATGGATTCGTTGCCTCTCCACTTGCTGACAAAAGTGTTTTGATAATGTAGCTGCTGCTTGCTGCAACCTTTGTAAAATAGTCATCACTTTCAACCCTGACATATTCTTTAAACAAATTTCTCTAGTTCAGTTTTTTTTGCTCTTTTGTTTGTTCTGTTTTCAGCTATATTAGCTGCCATGCTGGAAGCACAAGTACAAGAGTCTTCCACCTATTCATAGCGTCCACCCCAAGAACTAGTTCAAAAATCCTCCATTTTTTGCACTGTGTTACCCTCACTGTGTATTTTTGTGATGTGCTCATTCGTCAGTGTTTTCACCCAGTGGTGTGCTGTGTTACTTAGTGTCCCCGGTGTTGTGTTTTATATTGACTTTTTTTTTGGTATTCTATTTATTACAACTCTTCCTTTACCTTCAATTTAATTTTAAACTGTTTAATTTCGTCTTCAATTACGTACGTTATTTTGTTCAATTTATAATTTTTATATGTTCGATTGACGCTAGTCCTCCTTAGTATCCTCCTATTATATCCCCAAATCGACAGGTATTATTGGATAACAAACACATAAAATCTAAATGCTGAAATCTAGGCAAGTTTTTCTGAGAACACGAGCGGTCCAGTGGCTCTTCAAACACAACTAGAGGGGAATGTTGTAAGAGAAAAGGGTAGGCGGAGGACTGAATACGCCCTTAAGTCCACGGTCAGTTAAGTCAGGGAATTTACGTTGAGTGGCGTGTATCACGTCTAGATGTGGAAAAGGTTTGCCGCCGGGGAAGATTGATAGGGGTGAGCTAAACCGATACCTGAGGAAAGTGCATGGCAGTGGAACTGTGTCCCCACGACCGTCACCCTTCATCATCAATCAGTCCATCCTTCTGGATAGCCGTCATCGCCTTTAGGTCAATCCTCCGGCCCTCTGGTACATGTGTTCCAGAGGCCGGTATAGGTAACCTACGGACTACTGGAGGGCGGGCCTATGGGCCGGGAGGAAAAACAAAACGGCCCATCTCACGAGCATCGAGTAAGCATGAACGGATCGTTGGCGATAATGGACAAAGGTCAATGAGGGGATAGCAAAGTTTCGCACAGAAATTACTAAAATGCGCTCCAGTCCGTACACGTTTTAAATCCATTGGGGTCACTGTGCATGCCCGTCAGACCGGCCGAAAATAACGGCAACATGTCTTGAGGTGGCGTTCTTGTCAAACGTTTACCATTAGAATAGCGGACAGTGAACAGGTAAAAGGAATGACTTACATGATCCTTGGTGTTCCTCGCAGCGACCCAGTCAAGGAAGTTCAGGATCCTTTGTGCCCAAGCGTTTATGAACGGAACATTAGTGCGTTCAAACAATGGATCATGCAGGACCAGTCTTAGGACTCAAATCAGTAACTCGTTAATAATTTACAAAGTCCTTTGAGTTAACAAGACAGATAATTCCTGAACGCAAACTTTGGAACGTAGTAATCGTATGTCACGTTGGCTGGATGCCTATATTTCATCCCTTTACCTCCTCCTCTCCTCCTCACTTGAGGCCGCTGTCCGTGCAGTTATCCAATCACCGCTGCAAATTGGCTGCTGAGATAATCTAGATGTGAGAGGAGGCAAACATCTTCGTGCTGTGCAGAGGCTCGGGACCTTAAATTGAGGAACGATATGAAAAGTGCAAAAGAGGGAACAAAACAAACATAGTCGATCACCCATGTAATTTCTTATGGCGGTAGGCCGGAACGGATATACCCAGGGATGAAACATGCAAAAGAAAAATACGACTCGACGGGTATGTGGGCAAGGATAATACGCTCCTGAATAAATAGGTGGGTGATGACTGTCGAAGCCCGATCCGGGAAGGCCACAATGGCGTTGACTTCAGAGAATGGACTCCCGAGACACACAAACACATCCTTGTCCGTCACAGTTCCAAACCTTTAATTTTACACACAACACTTATAGTCCTAATATTAATTGCAGCAGGAACAGGTGATCTGTATTGATAAGGCTATTTCCTGCTACATCATGCTGGACATGTTGTTCACGAATCTGGGGTACCTAACAACACTAGGATGTTTTTAGCGAAACCACCCAGGTCAGGACAATCAAAGTGCCCGAGTTGTATTATGTCGGGTATGTGTTACCATCCACACACGACTATCCGTGAAGTCACCCACGATTCGGTTTTTCACCCTTACTAATTATCACCTTACATTAATAGAACCTTTTTCATGTGCATAGAACCGCCGTTTCTTCGCACCACCAATTTTAAGTTTTTATATGTCTCTCGAGATAGTCTCTTCTTCTATCTGGACTCTCCCACTATTTATACTTCAAGATTCATCCGCCCGATTTTCTATTTCGTCCTCTCTAGCAGTATTGAATTCCTTTACTACACATTCCGTTTTATCCTTTCGTTCATCGCCTGTCTCCTATATATTTATTAAGAAGTTATAGGGATGCGCGGAACTCCTTTACTTGCCTTACGCCTTTAATGATCTTTTAGTTATAATTACTGCTCGACCTGCTGGGGTCCTTTCTGTAGCGGTTATGTTATTGGAGCACTTACCTTTTCTCGAATTTTATTCCAGTGCTCCTCCCTCCACCCCCAAAAATAATCGTTATTATTGTTGAGTTCCAGTTCACAAATAACAAATTCAATAAACCCAAAAAATAACTACCAAAATCCAATTGTACTCCTCCCCTTATTAAATTAAATAAAAAACAACATACAAACACCCAATCCAACCCCTACCCCTAAAAATTCTATTCATATAATTAACAATCTTTCCCACTATACCCCCATTAATTTAATATTAACACCTATAAAAACCACCCTCCCCCCACCCCCCCCCCCCCCCCCCCCCCCCCCCCCCCACAACCTCCACACCCACCCCCCTAAAACACACAAACCATTGTGTGTTGTTAATTTAAACCCCCCCCCCCCCCCCCCCCCCCCCCCCCCCCCCCCCCCCAAAACCACCAAAATCATTCCAAACCCCCTTGTTGTTGTTTACATAACTATGTAGCGTTAGTTATGCATGTAACGAATCCGACGAAACACAGCACCTGCACGTCGTTGTTATAGTATGTTTTTCGCCACTTAGTGAATGTGTGAATGCGCTTCACTGTGAGAGTCACTTTCCTGTTGTGTGTTGTTGCGTTTACATGGCAACACGGTGAGGGAATTGGGTTCTGTTGTTACGAATGGCGCTTAATTAAGGTGACTAGGATGCTAAAGACTCTAGCAAAGTAAATGAAATGTAAAAAGGGACGAGTAACCATCACCTTGAAGTAAAGGGGTATAGAGGGAGGAGGGTGAGGGGGGGGTATGGGTAGGGGTTGGTTATTAGCTTACCATTGCATGAAGATCTTACGTGTCGTGGCGACAGACCAATATCTTTTCGCCTGTTTAACGAATACTCGCCTGGGCCGGACTCAATAAGCTTATCGAGCTTTCTGGTGGGGGTTTTGACATCCTTTTATTATTATTTCCTTGGTTAGGAAAAGAAAGTATTATTCGTGTCTATTGGAGGGGTCACCGCCTGGGCACTTACGCTAACTGATTCTGGGGCATGGTCTCATTTTGTTTCCCCTCATTTTTCCTCAAGACCTGTCTTGGTCCGCTAGGGTAAAGGGGTCGTTGGTGTAACGACTCGGCTTTTGGGCTTAAGGTGGGATGGGGGGGGTTTGGGTGTTAGGTTTGTGTAGGGTAACTGGGGGGGGAGTGTTGAATGTTTTATGGGTGGTGTTGATTTGTGGGGAGAGGGGGGGACGTGGTCACCCAGATGTGTGTGTGAATCGTGAAGTGTCTGAAATAGTATATGTGTACGGCCACTTAAAAAGAAAAAACAAAACTCCCATGGTTAGTACTGAGCTTGGTTAGTGTCTGAATGGAGGATGGGAGAAGCGTTGTTATGGGGGAGGTGATTGGGGGTTGTGGGGGGGGAGGGGGAGTTAATGGGTATGACTACAACACCGAGGGTCTCGCCTGCAAAGTGACACAAGCACGCACCTTTAATAGATTAATGGGAAATTATCCACACAAGGAGTAGTGGTACAGAGAGATCCTTCCCGCCGCTTCTTCCATCGGAGGGAATTACTCTCCCCCCCCCCTTACTCCCCCTCTCGCAAGTTAACCCCACCAGTTGTCCCCCCCTCGATTTATGGCGTTTAAGGATCCCCCCACCACGTCCCCCCCCCGCCCTTTACCTAAAGCTCGATAGATGCAGGTGTGTGTGAAACTCTCACCCCCCTAGACCCATCCCCCCCCCTACCCTCCTCCACCCCCCCCTTCGCATCAGGTAGGTCTGGGGGGCATTGTGGAGGTAACTATTCTCATGCCCTTCCTTGTGAATGACGGGAGACGAGTTTGCTGTGGGGACGTCGCAGCATTCCCTTCTCCGTGTCTCCACCACCAGTTTCAGGAGGCAGTTGGCCCCTCGACTGATCCAATGTGGGATCAGCGGACAACAGCTCTTGCCATATGCCCAAGGTCTTTGACCCCGGTACATATACCTCCTAAAATAGTAGGTGAAGGTGTCTCGGCATATGAGAACTTTGATAAAAAGTACCCAGAGAGAGAGAGTGCAGGAGGCATCCCCGACATGATCAGGTGGTGAGCCCCGCAGTCACTCTGGGGTTGAGTGTAAGATCATCCATCTTCTGTTACACTAGTTTTATTATTATTATATTATTTTCGTGGTTGAGAGACTGAAGGAGAGAATTCTTAATTTCTTTGTCTCCTCTTCATCCTTTCCACCTTTCCATACATTTTGTTTGTGTGAAACGGTTTTCCGGTTACGAGCCTCACCCACCACGTGTTTCCTGATCTCCTCCATGACGCGTTGGGTCCAGTAGTTGTTGTAGGTTCAAACTTTTTTTTACTTATTTATGACTGTATTTGTATTAGCAGAGTTATGTAATTTGTTGTTTAAGATAATTACTTGAATAATCTTACTATTACTATAATTTATATTCTATTTTATGTTATGATGTCCATATTTTTTGGTCCTTATACTCACTCATCCGGTTCCTGGATTTGAAAGTCCCCCGAAAGTCCGATGATGATGATGAGTATATTATTAAGTCTTATGATGTAATATTTAAGATTCTATATTTTTTTAGTCCCCTGTATTTTGTCAGTTCTAAAGCGGATATCAGGTTTGTCAAATTTTTTCTAGAGCCGCGTTGGGTGAGTGAGTGAGTGGTGGGTTTCTTATTATTTCCCCCATAGTCTTTCTTTTCTTATGGTTTTTCTCTCTCTTATTGTCTTTTCTACCTCATAATTGGGGCATTCCAGTATGGCGTGTTCCTATCTCTCTCTCTCTCTCTTTCTCTCTCTCTCTCTCTCTCTCTGTCTCTCTCTGTCTCTCCTCTCTCTCTCTCTCTTCTCTCTCTCTCCTCTTCTCTTCTCTCTTCTCTCTCTCTTCTCTCTCTCTTCTCTCTCTTCTCTCTCTCTCTCTTCTCTCTCTCTCTTCTCAATTCTCTCTCTCTCTCTCTCTCTCTCTCTCTCTCTTCTCAATCTCTCTTCTCTCTCTCTTCTCTCTCTCTCTCTCTCTCTCTCTCTCTCTTCTCTCTCTCTCTCTCTCTCTCTCTCTCTCTCTCTCTCTCTTCTCAATCTCTCCTCTCTCTCCTCTCTCCTCTCTCTCTCTTCTCTCTCTCTTCTCTCTTCTCTCTCTCCTCTCTCTTCTCAATCTCTCTTCTCTCTCTCTCTCTTCTCTCTCTCTCTTCTCTCTCTCTTCTCTCTCTCTTCTCTCTCTCTTCTCTCCCTCCTCTCTCTCTCTCTTCCTCTCTCTCTCTCTCTCCACAGGCACATAGATTGTCTGGTCTGCTATTTATTCTTCCCAGATATTGGTCCGTATGGACCCATGACCAGTAAGAAAATGTATAAGACCCTTGGTTGTGGCTTGATCTTTCTCTTATGTTAGGTAGAATTTCGTACACCCTTCTCCCTTTCTTTATTCGATATGAATTCCATCATCTTTCTAGCCAAATGTTTAATATTTCATCTATTTTGGTGTTTTGCTTCCTTGCCTAAAATTTCTACGTTATGGAATTACTGGAAAGAGGTGGACATGCACTTCCGCCACGCCATCTTCCACCGATCGATCGATCTCATTAGCATACTCGCCTCATCTCCACTACAAGCCAATTTACTTTTATCGATTGGGATTTTTATGGTGGCGTGACAAATTATTGACGTAATTTAGCTAATGGCGAAGGCAAACAAGCTCCTTGGCTGCTGGGAACAGGCTATTAATAGCGCCTTGGTCTACCACGCGCCTTCCAGCCTTCCTCTAACTCGTACAACCTCGCTTCAGGAAGGGACGAAGCGTCGCTGCTGATGGAGGCGGACAATATATGTCAAAACCCTCCAATATTTAAGTTGCGAAAGCGTGCAATTAGAAGAATACTACTTTCTAGCACGAATTCTAGATCACGGAGTTGCTGCAAAACCTTTCTTCAAAAGTTTGCAAATACTTACTTTACCAAGCCTGTATATATATATATATATATTTATGAAATATTAAAGTTTGTAAAGCGAAACACTAATTTGTTTCAAACAAATGGCGAGTTTCATGAATGACTACGCGCGTGACTAGAAATCAGAGGTTCAGCTCTAAGGTCGGACAAGCATCGCCCTTGTTCTACACCAGAAAAGTATTCACAATACACACCCCCGGGGATAATTTTATACAACAGCCTTCCTTCCTTCCTTCCTTCCTTCCTCCAGAGGTTAAAAATAGTAACTACAAAAGCTTCGTGGTGAAGCAGAGTAAAACTATTCTTTTAAATGGCGGCGCTGCTGCTGCTGCTGTTTTACTCTGTGCTACAGGATTTTCTTAATCGTCCCTCTTCTAGTATTTAAAATCAAGGTTCCTGCTGCTGCAAAAAGTGTTGAATGAGCTGCTGCTGCCAACCTTGTAAAATAGCACATCACATATCTTTAAAATTCCTATTCAGTTTTTTCTGCTCTTTTGTTTGTTTGTTTCATGTATATAGCTGCTGCTGCTGCTGGAGCAAGGACAGAGTTTCCTGGTCCAAGTAGTTCAAAACTCCTCCATTGCGTGTTCCTCAGTGTGTGTGTGTGCTTGTTTGTGTTTCCCAGTGTGTGTGTGTGTCCCTGTGTTGTGTTTATATTGACTTTTGTCTATATACACTTTCTTTTACTAATTTATTTTAAGTTTATTTGTCTTTAATTATGTACTTTATTTTGTTCATTTTTAATTTTTAATGTATGACGTAGTATCCTATTTCCTCAATCGAGGATTAATGGAAACAACAATAAATCTAAATCCATTCGTCTGTAAAGATGTAAACTCAGATTTTTTTAACAATGACTGTAAAATAGCCAAAAAAATTGTTTATTAATAACTATCTGGATGCCCGGGAAATCAATGCTTTAAATATCGTCAACGTGTTACGATACGTTTTCGTTTCTCCCGAACGTCGTCGTCGCCGTCGCACGCACGCACGCATACACTCGTGGCAGGCCACGTAAGGGACAGTAATGTATCGTGGCGTACCGAGTCCTATACGTCATCATCAGGGTAGGACGGATACAGATAGTGACACGGGACGGAAACACTGTAAAAGGAAAGCCATTTATTATAGAACGGAAAGATCGGCCGATTTTCCATATATCAAAATTGTCAGTCAGTCACTCCATCCTCTTCCCCTGTCCCAAGGGTTGGTAGCCGTGCGTGTCTTATCCCGAACAGTGCCGACATCCGAGTCGCAAACGACACGAGTGGTCAACAAAATTTGGTTGAAATTGCTCCACGGTGTCAAGAATTGTTGTTGTATCCGGAACATACACACGTCGTAGGAAACTTGAGCTCTTCCCCTAAGCAAACAATTTCATTTAATAAGAATAAGGTAGTTGATCCATCTATTTGGTTTTTTTTAGCGAGAAATAACTTAAAAAAAATTAATTAATTAAAGGTTTTAACTGTATCTCAACAACCAGAGAGAAAGCGCTCCTACAATGTATTTTTTGGTTGGTTGTAAAACCGTATAACGCAAACGTTGTTTAATTGTTTTTCTTTTCGTTTATATATATATATATATATATATATATTAAAAATAGTAAAAAAAATGTATGAAGTAATATTTGATTATAATGATGCCAACTTTATAAATTGGAGTCAGTCGCGCAGATGTATGACGTTTGGGGCACAGTATGTATTATCTGTGGAGTGATAACAGCTGAGCGCCGCGCGCTCTTTTGTGGTGTGTGGTCTCTGGATTCACCGCCCTGGTGCAGGCAGCTCCTGCGGTTTGGAGAACCGCTACCTGGGAATATATGGACGAGCTCATGTTATTACCGTGGGAGACTCCGGCGCCGCCGCCATAATTAGCAACCAAAGGCCCTTGACCTCACAGTACCGTCGTCTCTCCAGCCTCGGGACGGGGAGCCAAGAAAATTAAAAACAGTTACGATTTTAATACTTTGTTCTTGCGATCCATGATAACCTCTCCTGCGCAAGCCTTTAGCTCCCTCCTACCACATACTTCCATCCTTTGCCTCCCTCTTCTCCTCCTCCCTAAGACCTTCGTGTCTTCTCTTGCTCAACGTCCTCCATATTCTTCTCTCTTCCCCCTATTCTGTTTAGAGCTTCCTCGTTAGTGATTCTATCCACCCATCACCTCTCATTCTCCTACAGCACCACATTTCAATGGTTTCTATTCTTTTCTCCTCTGCAACTCCTACCGTCCACGTTTCAGCACACTCTATACCAACATTTTTAGCAAGACAATTAATGCAGCAGCAGTCTGTCGTCGCCCTCCCCCCCATGCTGTTTAAATTATATATATACACAACAGGCGACGAAGAAAGTTAAAACGGAATATGGAAACGAAATCATACTGCAAGGAGAATAAATAAGAACCCTAAAGGTTTTGCCGATGATATTCTGGTATTAGGGGAGTCAGGAGAAGGAGACTTGGAAACCATAATAAATGCCATGATGAACGTGATCCTGGAGAAAGAGTCCAATACGAAGACTATTATGAGGAAACAGTGGAATAACAAAGGCCGCTAGATTGGGGAATGGATATTTTGAACGAAGTTAAGGAATTCTGCTACTTGGGAAGAGTAATAACTCTAGAGGAGGACAGCAACAGGCAAGGAAGAGGAATTTACTTACGGCTAATATAAATGTGAATATTTATATATAAAAAATTTTGGTATGGAGCGTGTGGCGACGTTATATGGGGGTGCGAAACGTTGGACGATACGAGTTGCAGAAAGGAAAAGAATAGAAGCGTTTGAAATGTGGTGCTGTAGGAGATTGAGATGCAAGGGTGGAGGATAGAGTAAATAACCAGGAAGTTCCAAGCAGAATAGGGGGCACAGAAAACAAAATGGAGGACTTTTGAACGGATAGATTAATAGGCTACGTTTTGAGTCATGAGGGTATTATAAAAAATTAAAGCATTAGATGGAAGTGTGTGTGGGGTAAGGGCAGAAGAGGGAGGGAGACCAGGGATGGAATACGCTAAGAAAATTACGAGGATGTAGGGATGGGGAAGTTATGCCAAAAAAAAAGCAGAGGCTTGCGCAAGTTAGGTTAGCATGGAGAGGTTCATCGGGCAAGTCTTAGGAATGAATAGCAGAACAACATCCTATAATTCACGATTTACAAAATGAATGATAAAAATCAACCAAAATTATTAGAATGAGTAAATTAAATCTAAAGTTGCACAGGCAGGAAATGGAACCTTCTGCGCACCGTCATCCAGTTGGATTCTAAGAGTGTACAAGAGTGAAGGGTTGGCTTTGTAGAGAGAATGGCTAATATTTGATAAAATATATTTTGCAACGGCGAGATACAGTGACGTCAGCGAACTAAATAAGCAAGCCTCGTTGCTAGGTAAACCTGCGATGCTCTTAGGAGAAAGAATCTCTTTGCCAGAGATCAAACACACGCCACGTTATTGGCCAGAGGTTTTTTTATATGCGGCTACCAAAGACATATATAAACATATATCTCTTTGGCGGCTACCAATTGTCCGTGGCCAGAGATTGAATTGATTATTTAACGACTTGTGGGACTATTTTCCCCCTCCGCGAGGACGGAGCACCGCGGCTCTAACCAGTTTTGGCGTAGTTCATCACCAGGGTTGTTGGTTGCTCGGCGGGCCTCAGATGAGTGATAGCAATTACAGAGCAGGTGAAAGTAAACACACGGGGCCGTCCTTGAGGGGGGGCAAGAGCCCCGGGGTTTCGGGTTCGATGCCCGGCGGAGGAGTCCTGAGTTATGAAGGCCGCCATTTCCTCTGGAAACTCACTCCGCCTTTCACGGTTACAACCGGACATAAATAACCACCAAATGATGCGATAAAAATCACGGTGTTGTTTGTTGTTTTTTTCTCCCTCCTCCCAGCCCTGCCACTTGACTGACGGTGAGGTGGCGAGACTACAGCAGCTAACTACCACTATTCCTGACGAGAAGTGATCCAATAGATATTTTTTAATGTATTTAAAATAAGAATCAGCCACTAGGGGAGCAAGTAGGTGCCTGCCCAGGGAAATGGTGAGTGAGGGTGGAATAGGAATGCTGGAGTAGGAGCTGCTGCTCTAGTAGGAAGATTCCCTTAAGAGGGGGGGCGGAACATTTCCGGAGCCCCCGAAACTGGTTCATCCCCTGGTCATCCAGGTTGGGAGCCAACGACCCGCGCACCCTGTAAAACAAGAAACCCTGAAGGGAGGCCAAAACCTCGTCAGCGGCGAAGAAGAAGAATTAGCATGCTACAATTTAATAAGGAGAAGACTAGGAAGCCAGAATAAAATTAAACAATTTTTTTAACTATACGCTTTTTAAAACAACAACAAAAAAAATAACAATTGTAGGAGCGCTTTCTTACAGGGTGGCAAAAATTCACATCGTGGCTCTATAAGTATAAAATCATATTCCATAGATGCTATAGAGAAGCAAGCACAAGCTTCAAGGATGTTGTGGAACACGAGTCAGAGATTTTACATAGTTAGGTTGCTTTATTAATATTAAAATATACAAGTATAAGTATAAAATCATATTCCATAGATGCTATAGAGAAGCAAGCACAAGCTTCAAGGATGATGTGGAACACGAGTCAGAGATTTTACATAGTTAGGTTGCTTTATTAATATTAGAATATACTGTAACTATTCATTAATTTTTAACTTATAATAAGATTTTCTCAAGTTCTATACAGAAGACATACAATTTGTACCTTATATATATAAAATTGATAAATATTTTTACATCCTATACTAAAAAATTAGTGTTCTAATAATGTTCTTTCATAATTATAAATATCTACCCCTATGATGATACATTCAGCTCCATAAATTCTTCAACAGAGTAGAAAGGAGTTGCCTTAGTAAGAACTTAGTTAGTTAGTTCATATTTGAACTTGTTTGGATTTATTTTTAATTGTTTAATGGAGGTGGGAAGTTTGTTAAATACGCTAATAGATGGCATTGTAATGTACACCCTTTTGTATTACGGTTAGAGACTTCCCTTCCTTCCTTCCTTGTGCATATGAATAATATGAAAGATAAAACCGAATATGGAAAAGGAATCATACTGAAAGAAGAAGAAGAATAACAGTACGCTTTGTCGATGACTTGGTAGCATTAGGGGAGTCAGAAAAAGACTTGGAAACCATGCTGAATGGCATGAATGTGGTCATGGATAAACAGTACAACATTAAGAAAACTAAGGTGATGGAGTAAAGTATGGGAAACAGTGGAATGGCTGTTAGATTGGGAGGAAGGGATATTTCGAAAGAAGTTAAGGAATTCTGCTACTTGGGCAGCGTAATAACTCTAGAGTAGGAGGATAGGCACAACAGGCGAGGAAGAGGAAATTACTTAGGCTACGATAAGTGTGAATATTAGAAAAATCGTTGCTGAAAATTTTGGAATGGAGCGTGTGGCGTCATATGAGGTGCGAAACGTTGGCGATATAGAAGTTGCGGAAAGGAAAAGAATAGAAGACTTTGAAATGTGGTGCTATATAGGAGGAGAATGAGACAGCAGGGTGGATAGAATGACTAAGGGGTAAATTATTAAGAGAATAGGGGTGGGGGAAGAGCGAACAATATGGAGGAGTTTGACGAAGAGAACGGATAGATTAACAGGTCACGATTTGAGACATGAGGATCTTGAAAAAAAAATAGCACTGTGAGGGAACTGTGTGTGTAGGGGGTAAGAACAGAAGAGGGAGGCGGAGGTTGGACTAGGCTAAGCAGTTGAGATAGGAAATGAAAAGGATAGGTTAGCATGGAGGATTGCAACGGACCAGTCTTAGGACTTTTTTTTTTGTTATTCACTAATTACACTAATAGCCTGTTTTTCTTGAGTATCTATAACAGGCCCTTATTTTCATTTCTTACAAGATTTGTGTTACAGATTTATTCTATTTTTTTAAATAAATATTTATTTTTAACAATAATAAAACTAATAAAGTAAAACTAAAGACAGAAAGGGTGAAGGGTGAATGGGAGTAGGAGGATTGAAGGGAGGGAAAGTGCAGCTGGCGGAATATGGAAGGGAAGAAAGAGAAGGAAGGGAGAGGAAAACTATGTTAAGTCATGGCTGCTTCCATCCTCCTTTTACATTACATTACAGACTGAGATTTTTTAACACTTTTTATAAGGTCTTAGGACTGAATACTGCAACAACAACAACCCGAAGAGAGAGAAGAGACCTTCAGGAGACAGAATCACCCAGTTTATAAAATGAGGAACTAAAATGTCTGCCGTAGTCAGATTTTCTTGACTCTCCGATACTTAGCGTCTTTCGACAGAGGTTTTTTTTCTATATTCAACCGACTTTATCATTCAAATGTTGGCCAAACTTATGTTTTGAATCTCGAAATCATTTCTTCCTGTCCAATTCGTTTTCTCTCGGGATGAGAAAAACCCTCCACTTTTGAAGAGAACGACGGAGAAACGCAAACGATGACGATGATGCACCTGCACCTGCAGCGCTCCTGGAGGCTTATTGAGTCATAAAGGGCAGCCCGCGCCCCCCCGCCCCAAAACTGGTTGCGGAGGAGGAGGAGGAGTACCACCACCACCGACAACCTTCCAGTGATCAATTATTTCGCGGCAAAAAGCGGCCACGCTTTAATGGCGCTCCTCCGGGAAAACATTTTGCGGCTAACGTGATTGGAATTTACAGGGGGGGTTTGTGTTCCATGAGCGCTGTCGCACGGCCAAGATTGAAGATACCGAGATGGGAAACGTAATTGGACCAGCCAGGGCCTTCAGACATATGGCGGCTGCGCTTCACGGAACATACGACAACTCTTCCAATTAGGTACGTCATCGGGACAAAACTGCGAAATGTGGTGACGACCAATCTCCATGATTATGGCTGGACATCTACAACAGTGAAGCTGGAAAAGACTAATCCAAGAAGTAGACTTGAAACCATAAAACATGGAATGAAACGGGGAAGCGTAATAACTAGAGTAGGATAGCACAACAGGCAAGGAAGAGGGACTTACTTAGGCTAATATAATAGTGTGAATATTCGGGAAAAAAAAAATTTTGCTAAAAATTTTCGTAAGGAGGAGCGTGGCGTTACATGGGTGTGAAACGGTGGTTGGTAGGAGTTACGGAAAGGGAAAGAATAGAAGCACTTTGAAATGTGGTGCTGTAGGAGAATGAGATACCAGGGTGGATAGAATCACTAACGACGAAGTTCTAAACAGAATAGGGGGGAAGAGCGAAGAATATGGAGGACGTTGAGCAAGAGAAGGAATAGATTTAGAGATAGATTTAGATTTATTGTTGTTTCCGTTCTATAAATACCTTGTCTTTTACAGTGTTTCCGTCCCGTGTCACTATTTGTATCCGTCCTACCCTGATGACGTATTGGACTTGCTACAACGATCTTACGCACCTTCGGGCTGACGAGTTATCTGCGTGCGTGCGACGGCACGAAGACGTTCGGAGAACGAAAAATATCATAACTTCAGTAACACGTTATACATTAAACACGTCATACTTTAAAAATTAAAAATGAACATAATAAAGTACATAATTAAAGACAAATAAACTTAAAATAATTTAATAAAAGAAAATGTATATTGACAAAAGTCAATATAAACACAACACCAGGGACACACACACACAGGGAAACACAAACAAGCACACACTGAGGAACACGCAATGAATTTTTGAACTACTTGGACCAGGAAACTCTGTCCTTGCTCCAGCAGCAGCAGCAGCTATATACATGAAACAAACAAACAAACAAAAGAGCAGAAAAAACTGAATAGAAATTTTAAAGATATGTGATGTGTGCTATTTTACAAGGTTGGCAGCAGCAGCTCATTCAACACTTGCAGCAGCAGGAACCTTGATTTTAAATACTAGAAGAGGGACGATTAAGAAAATCCTGTAGCACAGAGGAGTAAAACAGCAGCAGCAGCAGCGCCGCCATTTAAAAGAATAGTTTTACTCTGCTTCACCACGAAGCTTTTGTAGTTACTATTTTTAACCTCTGGAGGAAGGAAGGAAGGAAGGAAGGAAGGAAGGAAGGCTGTTGTATAAAATTATCCCCCCGGGGGTGTGTATTGTGAATACTTTTCTGGTGTAGGGAGAACAAGGGCGATGCTTGTCCGACCTTAGAGCTGAACCTCTGATTTCTAGTCACGCGCGCGTAGTCATTCATGAAACTCGCCATTTGTTTGAAACAAATTAGTGTTCCGCTTTACAAACTTTAATATTTCATAAATATATATATATATACAGGCTTGGTAAAGTAAGTATTTGCAAAATATTCAACAGTTGCAGCAGGAACCTTGATTTAAATACTGGAAGGACGATTAAGAAAATCCTGTAGGTTAATAGACCACGTATTAAGACACGCAGGATCTTATAAAAATCAGCAGTGAACAGAAGAGGGAGGAAAAGGATGGAATACGCTAAGAATATTAGGGAGAATGGGGGTGTTTGCTAGGCTTGCGGAAATGAATAGGCTTGCGAGGTTAGCATGGAGTAGTCTTGGAAACAACATATCATGCTGATAGGTTGCTGCTGAAAACTATAAGCGGGTATCCTGTCCACCGGCCTTTAAAAGGTAGCTAATTAGGGTCGTCTAATTAAAACAGTGAGCCCCTGGAAAGGAGAGAACAAATTTGGGGAGAGAGAGAGAAAGAGAACGTGTCGATAGATATTCAGCGAGAATTTATGATAAACTTTCCCCCCTTGTGACGTTAATTTAGTGAAGAGGTTCGGGTGATTGTCCGCAATTAAAAGATAATCTCCGTGGCGTGGCTTGCGGTGGGGAAGACAATGGCCCAGGTCCGCCTCTTTAATTTCGGAGCCTCGTTGTCAACGCTGGACCACCATGACCACCATCATCATCATCATCAGACTGTCTCACTCACCTAACCTCATTTCCGTTCCAGAACTCGCTGCTTTGGTCAAGAGTCCTTAGACTGGACACGGTCCATGATATGCGCAAGCCTTTTCACATCCCACATGCTCCCTAATCTGCCCACTTCCTTCTAATGCCATCTAAGACCATCATGTCTCAAATGGTGGCCTATCAACCTATCCCTTCAAAGTCCTCCATGCTAACTTGCTGTCTGCAAGCCTTTTCATTTACACTTCCTACCTAATTTGCTAAGAGTACTACATTCTTTCCTTCACTCTTCTGTTCACTTTCCTCCAATACTAATTTTAAAAGACCCTTATAACGCGACGTATTAATCTATCCATTCAAAGTTCCTCCATATTGTTTTCTCTCCCCCTTGCCATATTCTGCACAGAACTCCCTGGTTAGTGGTTCAATCCACCCTTGCATCTCATTTTCCTAAACCGCCACATTTCAAAAGTTTCTATTTTATTTTTTTCCTCCTTTCTGCAACTCCTGCAATCCTCATATAACGAACGCTCCACTCCATGCCAACATTTCCTATTATCCACACACTTGCATTAACCGTAGTAAATTATTCAGAAATTTCCCCTATTTATTCCCCCCGAGCACTCCCTTTCTTACTGTGTCATTTGCTATTTAAGAAACTGTACAAATTAAGTAGGCGTAACGTAAGTGAGAAGGAGATTCTAGTAAGTGGCAACTGTCCTTTAACAGCAAAGGAAAGGACTTTGAAAGGACGGGATGTAGAAAGGAGAGGGTTGGCCAGATAACTAATCCCCTAGAAAAACCTCATAAGGCGATTGGCTACTTGAAGTTTCAAGTAACGGCTACAGAAGACAGGCAGGCAGCAGTAATTAGAATAGAAGACCAAGAAAAGAAAGCCGTAATCTTAAAAGGAGTAAGGCAAGGAAGTCCGTGCGTGCTCTTTAACTTATATATATAGAACAGGCGATGAAGAAAGGTAAAACGGAATATAGGAAAGGAATCATACTGCAAGGAAAAGAAATAAAAACGCGGCGCTTTAAGATGATCTTGTAGTATTAGGGGGGGAGTCAAGGGGAGACTTGGAAACCATAATAAATGGCATGAAGTCTGGAAGATGACGGAGTTGCCATCTGTCGAAACGTCGCTGTTTTACTGAGATTATCCGGTTGGAAACCCGAGAAACGTTTCTACATATTCTTCACCGGGAAAGCCTTCGTTCTTTAACCCCACTTATTCATTCACTCTATCTATTTGCCTCCCATCACTTACCTTGGACTTATTCTAGACTCCAAACTTTACCCACCTTTCATCCAAAATTAACACTACTCCATCCACTCCTCAACAGAAACGCACCAATTTTCACATCTACACACCAAAAGACTCATTTACCTCTCCTCCTATGTGAATCAACTGCTCCCCACCTGCAATTCAAATCAAGCAAAATAGAATCCTTAGTATCATCTGCAACTCCCCCCCATGGTACCTTTGAAACTCGGTAATTCACGCGGAAAATCCAAATTCCTATTACAGTATTAAGGGAGTCAGAAGAAGACTTGGAAGCCACAGTAAATGGGATGAACGTGGTCCTGCAGAAAGAGTTTACTATGAGGATTAATAGAGTTGGAAAACCAAGGTAATGGAGTGTAGTAGGGGGAAAACAGCGGAATAACAAAGGCTGTTTGTTACGTTGGGAAGGGATGTTTTGAAAGAAGACAAAAAAAAACCAAACAAAATGTTTATTATTTATTGTTGCAACCTTGTTCTCCAACTTTATTGTTCCCTTTATAATTATCTAGTTCAAAGAAAAGACCCTCTCAATTTTTTTTTAAATATCAGATTTATTTGACGTTTCCCCCCGGGTTTCTTGTTAGTTGTTAGATGTGTTAACAGTTCCCAGAAACCATTGCAGCAGTGAGATTTCTCAATACCGATAACCGTAAGTGAGATCCAAGGACTGTGAGCACAATTATTCATTCACTGGTCGGTCGTCGTCTCATTTTGTGTGGTTTGCTTTTTTCTTAGAATAGTAACTTATCCGGTTTAAATTTGGCCGAAGGTCACCCCCTTGTGTACATCTCTCTTATTCCATTATGTCACGGTGACTATGAGGGTTATGACTATGATGTAACGCGTATAAAATTTCAGATAAATTAAGTTAACATTTTGTGTAAAATTCTGTAGAGAACAGTCCTGAGGTATTCGCAAGGCAGGCAGGCACCATTCCGTGGAAAAACCAGACAAGACAAGCAAAACAAATAACTTGTAGTCTTTGTCTCAAAGGTATTTGCGTCTCACCGAAAAAAAAACCCAGTTCCCCCAGGATTGCTAGGGGTGGCCCGTGGCCCCTCCTCCTCCTCCCAAAATTTGAATTTTTTTTTGGAGAGGAAGAAGGGGAGGAACGCCGTCAACCCCATTGGAGGACCTGGGTAAAATAGAAAGAGCAGGGAGACGAACCACGTTTGAGGAGAGGTTAGTTTTCAGGTAGAATCGTTCAGCTCTAAGGTCGGACAAGCATCGCCCTTGTTCTCTCTCTCTATTCACAATACACACCCCCGGGGGGATAATTTTATACAACAGCCTTCCTTCCTTCCTTCCTTCCTCCAGAGGTTAAAAATAGTAACTACAAAAGCTTCGTGGTGAAGCAGAGTAAAACTATTCTTTTAAATGGCGGCGCTGCTGCTGCTGCTGTTTTACTCTGCTGTGCTACAGGATTTTCTTAATCGTCCCTCTTCTAGTATTTAAATCAAGGTTCCTGCTGCTGCAAAAAGTGTTGAATGAGCTGCTGCTGCCAACCTTGTAAAATAGCACACATCACATATCTTTAAAATTTCTATTCAGTTTTTTCTGCTCTTTTGTTTGTTTGTTTCATGTATATAGCTGCTGCTGCTGCTGGAGCAAGGACAGAGTTTCCTTCCTGGTCCAAGTAGTTCAAAACTCCTCCATTGCGTGTTCCTCAGTGTGTGTGTGTGTGCTTGTTTGTGTTTCCCAGTGTGTGTGTGTGTGTCCCTGGTGTTGTGTTTATATTGACTTTTGTCTATATACACTTTCTTTTACTAATTTATTTTTAAGTTTATTTGTCTTTAATTATTTACTTTATTTTGTTCATTTTTAATTTTTAATGTATGACGTAGTATCCTATTTCCTCAATCGAGGATTAATGGAAACAACAATAAATCTAAATCTACTCAAACTGATGAAGAAAAAAAAATGGCGATCTATCTGCAAAATAAAAAACCGCGACGCCAGAAGGTAGGTAAAGAGGGCAGTATTAAGAAAGAAAAAATAAAGTGATGATCACCAACCCAAATAAGTCTTCTGTCGGCCATTTTCAGGCTATGAAGACGTACAGAAGTTTCACGAGTCGAGCCTGTTAAGCGAGATGATCAAGCGTGTGACAGAGCACAGTGTTCGACCTGAAGATTCCCAGCGTGGACGCGTAAACCCCAATATGAGACACAAACGTGAGGCACGCGTGTGTTTTTAAAAGAGACTGAGATGCTGAATTCAGTTGAACTCATTTAAACTTTGACCCCTGGGCTGCGCGAATTTTACAACCTTTCCCCGTGGTGAAGCATGGCCACATGTCGCGGCGGCGGTCTCCCTCCCCCCCCTCCCTTATAACACATGGCCGCCGCCGCAGCCATCGCACAGACACCATAAATTACCTCTTAACAGGCATTCTTCAACATACATAATGCGCACGGCCATGTTTCTAATAAGCCTCGTATGAATTTCATATATATATGTAAAGAGAAGCCTGCATTACAATTCAGTAATTAATTCGGGTTCAGATGTGGGAAAGGCCAGGCGATAAATAATAACACAACCTCGCAAGGAAACCCGTTGGGAAAAAATACTGCAGTAAGGTTACCGCGACGAAACGTTCTTTAAGGGCACCACAGAATTAATTTAATTAAACCCTGAAAAGAGGCGCATGAGGAGCAACACTCGTATTCACTCTTTATCAATGCTAACCTATTCTACGCAAGCCTTTTCATTTAAACACAGCCTTCCTAATCGGCTTAACGCGTTCCATCCTTTGGCCCTTCCCCTCTTCTGTTCACTAATCTCCACTAATCCTAAGACCCCCTCACGTCTCAAAATGTGGCCTATTAATCTATCCCCCTTCTTCATAATGTTCGCTCTTCCCCTATTCCTACTTAGTTACCCCCATCCACCCTGCTGTCTCATTCTCCTACAGCAGTACATTTCGACGAAAGCTTCTATTCTTTTCCTTTCTTCAACTCCTACCGTCCCCCCATATAACGTCACATTTTCCACGTTTCGCACCCATGTAACCCCCCACGCTTCATACCAACAATTTCCTAATGTTCACACTTATTTTAGCTGTAAGTAAATTCCTTTTGTCTCTGCTATTATCCTACTCTAGTTATTATCCTGCCCAAGTAGCAGAATTCCTCAACTTCCTTCAAAAATATCCCTTCCTTCCCAATCTAACAGCCCTTTGTTGTTTCACTGCTGTTTCCCCCCTGCTACTACAACTCCATTTCCTTAGTTTTCCCCTCTGTTAATGCTCTTAGGGATAGATTAATAGGCTATGTTTTCATATATGAGGATTTTCCAAAGAAGAATTAGAGAGATGTGAAGAGAAGAGACAGGCCAAGGAGTCAATACGAAAGCCTTTTCTCATCTCCGCATAACTAGATCATCCCAAATACTCCCTAATCTCATATCTCAAACGTGGTCTATTAATCTATCCCTTCAAAGTCCTCCGTATTCTTCTCTCTTCCCCTATTCTTCTCTCTTCCCCTATACAGGATAGTTAATCTTATCCTCCCATGTCACTTCATGTGTATATCTTTCCCGTCTTTTCAACTCCTATCGTCCATATTTCGCACCCATACAACGTAACACTCCACAGCAATATTTCTTAATATTATTCCATATATTATCCGTAAGTAAATTCCTCTTCCTTGCTATCCTGTTGCTATCCTACTCTAGTTATTACGGCTTCCCAAGTAGCAGAATTCCTTAACATCCTTCAAAACATCCCTTCCTCCCAATCTAACAGACCTTTGTTGTTTCACTGCTGTTTTCCCCCTACTACACTCCATTTCCTTAGTTTTCCCCTCTGTTAATGCTCTTCCTCCAGGATCACGTTCATCATGACATTTATTATGGTTTTCCAAGTCTTTCCCTAACGCCACAATATTATCAGAAAAACTCAGGGGTTTTTATTTCTTCTTCCATGCATTTTGATTCTCTTTCCCATACATATTTTTTTTAACTTTCTTCATCTCATGTTATATATATATATAAGTTAAAGAGCATGGATAGCCTTGTCTTACTCCTTTCACCATTTCTGCTTTTCTTTTCCTTGCCCCTTCAATTCTAATTACTTAAGACTGTCATCTGTAGAGGTTTTTATTTCTTTCCTCTTCAAAATTCTTAATAGTGAGTTCCAGTTGTTCACATTTTCAATGGCATTCTTTTTCTCTTCTAAAGCTACAAATGTCATGAAGGTTTGTTCTTATCCTTCCTGTCTTGTGAAATTAGACGCAAAGTCAAGTATTGTTTCTCTTGTCCTTACATTCTTCCTAAAAACAAAACTGTTCTTCGCATTCTATTTGACGACATCTATTCTTGTTAATTGGTGGTTGCTGTTATCTGGAAGAGTGGCCGGGCCCTGATCTGATCTGTTACACACACGATGATGGTGACTGCAGAGTACACGACTGAAACGTCCCCCCACTGGGGGTTTCATATTTATTTTCTCTTTGCCCCTCGTGGAAACTTATTCAGCACGTTGTATTGTACAAACTGTCCAATCTCTTGTCCCGCGGCTCCGTCCGTCCCTTCCCGCGAACAGCGTGTTCGAAACGTTCAATCAACTCTGACTGACCTTTCCCCATATCTTATGGTGTTTCTTTCCGTTATTACTAGAGCAATTAACCATTATGGCTGAACCGGGAATAGTCCATGCCGTAAAGGGCGACTGAATAATAACTTTTAGAGGAACGCTGTTTCACGGAGCGCCTTTAACGATCTTTGTGAATTATTCATGTGCGACGCTTATTTTGCTTGCTTGCTTTGCCTTGCTTTGTTTGTTAATATTTCCGCAATACGAGAACCGTTTAGCTTTGCACTTGATTATATATATATATATAGTCTCTCTCTCTCTCTCTCTCTCTCTCTCTCCTTCTCTCTCATAATCACAATATTTACATGTTTTTAAAACAATGTATAAATAAATACGCACCAATAATAATAATTATATTAAAAATACTTTAATCTAGTCCTTTATTAATAACTTATTTTTAAGAATTATGGAATATAAGATAATAAAGAATTTAATTTATATCAGAATTAACAAATTTTTTGCACTTATATGATTTAATTAAATATATATATAACAAATTTTTTGCACTTATATGATTTAATTAAATATATATATAACAAATTTTTTGCACTTATATGATTTAATTAAATATATATATAACAAATTTTTTCCACTTATATGATTTAATTAAATATATATAAAAATATTTTGCACTTATATGATTTAATTAAATAATATATATATAACAAATTTTTTGTATTTATATGATTTAATTAAATATACATATGTATAATTAAATATATATATATATATTTAATTAAATCATATATATAATAAATATATTGTGCACTATATATTATATATAATTAAATATATATATATAACAAACTTTTTGCACTTATTTGATTTAATTAAATATATATATATAAAAAATTATTTTGCAGTTATATGATTTAATTAAATATATATAACAAATTTTTTGCACTTATATGATTTAATTAAATATATATATATATTTAAGTGCAAAAAATTTGTTAATTCTGATATAAATTAAATTCTTTATTATCTTATATTCCATAATTGTTGAAAAATGTTATTAATAAAGGACTAGATTAAAGTATTTTTAATATAATTATTATTATTGGTGCCTATTTATTTATACTATATTGTTTTAAATATATATGTAAATATTGTGATTATGTGAAATATCAATGTATTATCATTTGTAAAAAATATATATATATATATATATACAATTTATTCTCTTTCAATTTAGAATGATTTCAGTTGATAATAAAAATTTGAGACGTAAGGAGGAAGACGTTTTACAAGTTTCCCGCCCTGATTAACCCTCCATTTCTCTCTGTAGGGGGTTGCGCGTGTCTTTGGCATAAACCCCACTTGAAGGCAGGAAATTGCTCGACTGAGGGTGTTTCAACATCAAACACAGGAGAGAGGGCGACTCCGAAACAACCTTGGGCGTCACCTTGTCCAATAAGGCGAAAAATTTACAGACTTATAGTAGAAATAAATTATAAGAAGATAGGGTAAGAAGAAAAAAAAAACACAGGCCTACGTTCATGGTATTTGTAGATTTAGAAAAAAGCCTTTAATAACGTGAACTGGAACACACTATTGAGTGTTTTCAAGAGGACAGGGATAAAATATCGAGAAACGAGAGTTATCGATAAGGCAGTCAGCTGTAATTATAATTGAAGACCAGGAAAAAAACAACATAAATCAAGAAAGGAGTAAGACAAGGATATCCATGCTTTTTAACTTATATATATAGAACAGGCAATTTAAAAAAGTTAAAAGTAGAATATGGGAAAGGAGAATCATACTGCACATGAAAGACGAAATAAAAATTCCTGAGGCTTGCTGATGATATTGTACGGTATTAGGGAAGTCAGAAGAAGACGTGGTGGAAACCATAATAAATGGCACGAACGTGGTCCTGGAGGAGGAATTTTTACAAAAATGAGGATTAATAGAGGGAAAACCATGGTGATGGAGTGTAGAATGAAAAAAAAAGGCTGTTAGATTGGGGAAAGGGATATTTTGCAAGAATTTAAGGAATTCTGATACTTGGACAGCGTAATAACTAGAGTAGGATAATAGCACAACAGGATAGCAAGGGAAGACGAATTTATTTACGGCTAATATAAGTATGAAGGAGGTTACGAAATGTGGCGCGAAACGTGGTGGACGGTAGGAGTTGCCGAAAGGAAAGGAAAAAAAGCTTTCGAAATGTGGTGCTGTAGGAGAATGAGATGGATGGATGGATAGAGGAACTAACCACGAAGTGCTTAGCAGAATAGGGGGAAGAGAGAACAATACGGAGGACTTGCAATGTCCACGTTTTGAAGCATGAGGGTCTTGTGTAGACAGAAGAGGAGGGAGGCCAAGGATGGAATGCGCCAAGGTGATAAGGGAGGGACATGTGGGAGATAAGTCTTATGACTGAATTACACAACATACATTCTACACCAGTAAATTTGACGTCCGGGAAGAGTGGGAGGCTGATCTGTGACGTCACAACCCCTCGATGAAACGTCAGAGGGCGGGAAAACTGGTGACGTAGGAAGGCATCGAAATTGCAATTAACTGTGTGTTTGGGGGGACGCAAGGAGTTCCTCAACAACAGCAGCACCACGATGGACGGACGGACCAAGACGCAAGTTCAGGAAACCATAAATGCATATTTGCCGCCGGCGAGGATATGAGGTAAATATATTTACAAGTAGTTAGTTAATATTTGCCCCATCACGTATCCGGAAGCGATTGCGCGGAAGTCAAGAGTCAACAACCCTGAAGTGAATGGTCTCGTTGCTGACTGACAGGGGAAGGAACCCGTGAATGAGCACGCAGACATCGTCTCTCGTTTCCCTTTCTTCCGCGTAAAGCCAACAATAAATTGGGGAAAAAAACACAGATCTATTCAGGAAACGTCAACGTCGTCGTCGTCTTCGTCGGGAAGCAAGCACGAGCCACGCTGGCTGAATAGACAGCCAACCATCTTTTTCTCGCAGGTAAATGTGTAACGTGACATACGTACACACGCGTGTTACCGCGCATTTATTTTTCTTTTCAAAAAATATAGTAGTAAGAATTCGCTCGCGCGCGCGTGTAAGCAACAACGTCTCTGGTATGATGTATGTTAGCAATCAATATCCCTGGTTGTTGCGAACAGAAATATCTTTGGGTTCGCGAATATGTCATTTACATTTATTATTGTATTTTCTTTTTCGCGTGATTTAAATTAATTTAAAAGCGTAACGTTAATATACGTTTGATGTTAAATTGTTGACACACAAAGGAAATTAATACTGAAAGGTCACAAATAGTGAAAATTACAACGAATAAACAGTAAAGGAAAACAATTGAAGTTATATTTTCTTTGAACTGAACGTATTATTGGTGATGTCTGTATTGTATTCCTTGGCTTGGAGCTGCTGGATGTGTGTGTGTGTTAGGGAGACATCCCAGGGAGACGATTCATGGTCTGTATACATTTATATATATATATATAAACAGTCTATTCAATTAGTTAATTGAATAATTTTACTTAAATAATTTTAATCAGTGTTGTATTCATATAAGTCAACCGAAATTGTTGTTTTCATTGTTATTAATTATATATTCATTTCAAATATTACATGTACTTTGTACGTTGAAACCAGAGACTGTATCAAACTCGTCCCTGGCTGATGACGTCACGTCAGGACCAATGACGTCATGGCCAGGGGGACCCGCTTGTATTTCCCGAAACGCGAACCAAAGCACCTCCAGATTCTCTCCTCTTTCCAGTCCATCTTACAACCCTGGTGCAACAGAACCAGCTACAACCATACCATGGTACAGCAATACCGAGGAAAAACTACTGGCAAAAATATTATACCCATTAGGCCTGAGATATATAGACAGTGCTCGTGTTTTCTTCATGCATTATAAAACGGTTTAAACCATTTTGTAAAAATATAATAAAAGTTGTTTGTTCGTTTCGATACGAATATTTATTTATTTATGTAATGTCGCAAATGAAGCTGCTGACGGTTGTTGTCCTCCAGTCTCACGCTCACAGGTCCAAGGGTAGACCACCAACGGTAACAGGAGGATGATGGAGATATAACCGTGATCAGAGTGATCCGAAACGCATTGGAGCTCACTTTTCCGTTCCGGCCATCTTTTTTTGGGGGATTTTCCCCTTCATTTGCCCTCTTCCCCCCTCCCAATCACTCAGGAAAAATCTGAGACCAAGCCCCAATTACAACAACCCCATTTTCTTCCCTTATTAATATTGCCGATGAATTCCTGTTACCATAGAGATTGATTCCCTAGTAGGCATAAACTATCCACCTCTCAAATCATTAATTCAAGAATCGGGTTTCGGATTTTTTTCCCCCCTATTTTTCGCCACGCCCTATCAAGTCATGCAATGGAAAACTCTTGAAATGGAGTCCTCAAACAAGGGATCCAGCAGCAGGGATTTCTTTCCTATTTTTCGCCATAAAATTACCGTCCTCTACAAATCATTAAGGAAAATTTATATGGTGAAATCCATATTCAAGGTTCTAGCCTTAGATTTATTCCCTATTTTTCGCCATAAAATTACCCTCCTCCCGCGAAATATTGCCGATACAATGATGGGGCGCCTCACATTTCTTCCCTTCGTTTCGCCGTACAATTACCGAAGTCCCAAATCATATTCAGGAAAATTCTGAAATGGTCACTGAGAGTCTTTCCTATTTTCCGCTCTCAAATCCTGTAGGAAATTTTATGTGCCAAAAGTCCTGATTCAAGGACCCAGTTATAGATTTCTTCCCTATTTTTTCGCTTTACAATTACCACAGTCCCAAATAATTCAGGAAAATTCTGATCCTGCAATAGAGATTCCTTTCCTATTTTCCAACATTATTTTACTCTGCTCTCAAATTATTTAGGAAATTTAATGTGGCAAAGTCCTAATTCAATGATTCCAGTCTTAGATTTATTCCCAATATTTTCGCCATACAATTACCGCGGTCCCGGAACATTAAGGAGAAAAATGGAGAGATGGCGCCCTAAGCGGTTTTCACCAATTTCCCCCGCTACAAGAGAATTGTGAGATGACGTCAAAGGGCATGGAATTATATTTATTTCCTATAAAATTACCCTTCTTCCAAATCATTTTGGAAAAATACAGAGAGGGAATTTCTGATAGAAGGAACGGGATTCTAGAGATTTATTCCGTATTCCCCCTAAAGTCATCCAGGAAAGTCGTGAGATTCCTGCCCTATTTTTCGCCATACACTTTACCGCAGTCCCAAGTCATTCAGAAACACTATTTAATTAAATCCTCCGATAAACGAATCCGGTCTCGTATTTCTTCGCCACCCTTCACCCCTTGTTGTTTTTGTTGTCGTCGTATTCAGTCCTAAGACTCGTCTGATGGAACCTTTTATGCTAACGTATCTTGCTCAGTTCTTTTTATTTCCGCATCCTTCCAAACTGCTTAGCGTATTCCATCCCTTTTCCTTCCTCTTCTGTTATTACCGCACACACTTGCCTCTCATATCTTAAAACGTGGCCTATTAATCTGCCCCTTCTCTCGGTCAACGCCCTCCATATTTCTCGCTCTTCCCCCCCTATTCTGTTTAGAACTTGTTCACGTCATAGAAAATGAGTTAGGGCGGCCAATTCATAACGTGTCCCGCGAGCGGAAAGTCGTCACTGTCCTCCATAACTGTTTCAGAACACTGGAAGCATTTTTGGCTGATGTTCTTATAAATCGGTCCCTGGCCATTTAATTTACAAAATGTTTTCGGCTGATTTTTGAAACACGCTTTTCCAATCACTAGGTTGCTATAGCAGCAGCAGCAGTGTTGCCCGCTTCTCTCCATTCTGAAAAGAAAAAGAAGAAGAGAGCCAGGACTTGGAGGCCGGATCTCCTTGTATGCCATTTTCTTTATCGTTCCTTTTGCTCGCAGAAGGCAGACACTTTATCACCCCCCTAAGAAAAAGAGAGAGAGAGAGAGGGAGGGGGAGAAGGATGAAGAGGGAGCAGCTAGACGCAGAAACAGATAAAGGAGACCAAAGTGCATTCACTAGAGATAAAAATAAAAAGAAAAGAGGGGAGGAAGCTTATTTGAAACTCTCGAGTTTCTCGCTTTACTTTATCATTGATTTACAACAAGTTCCTCCGCGTACTCGTAAATACAGACACCTCATTTAGCGGAACCAGGTCGTGGGTGTAATTTGCATACAATGCGCCCTGCAATTGAAGGTGTATCCTATTTAGAGACTTGCGAGTGTAATTTCCTGGCGGTCGAGTATGGTTAGGAAAGAGCAGACAGCCGGGAAAGTTATCTTCCAGGTGCTGGAGAGCTATGGGTTGCGTCTAATAATAATAATAATCATCATCATATTCCGTAGATCCTTGTAAAGAAGCTAAGCTTCAAGGATGTGGAATAATGGGTCCAGGGCTGTGTAAACATTTATTACATTATTTTACTGTATAAAAGATAAATATACTTATAACAAATTTTTTACTATTGTAAACTAATTAATTAATTACTCTTCTCCGATTCTTCTATAAATTCCTTTATTAAATAGAAGGGTGAGTGGCTAAGCCAAAAATGAGCGTAATTCAGTCTTAAATTTACCTTGATTATCGGGGGACAACTGTTTAATTCTGTGCTGTGTGCAGTCACGTGTTGAAGATGGATGGATGATGCACACCTTTCTGTGCAATTGACAATGTTTTACATTTTTTATACAGATTATTTTTGTTCCTTGTATTGAAGGGATGAATATCAGTATTATTATTCAAAAATAATAATTGCCTCCTATTTGTGATTACAAATAACATCCATCAATGAATAAATGTATTGGCACGTTAAAGTGAAAAAAATGCCTAACTTTTTGAACAGAGTTGTGCAAGAAGTTGGTGACATATTGCTCTAATAACACGTTTTTGACTAATAAAAATCTTATCTATGGCTGCTGCTGCTGAGTTGCCCCCAAAAATATAATACACCATATGATGAAACAGAATGAAAATATGCAAAGTATACTAATTTTCTTGTTTCTAAATCACTGAAGGTGTGAAGGACATTGCTTGCTCTTACAGCAGCATCACACATGTAGCTGAGCTGAGTTCCTTAAGTAATTGATGATTAATCTGATCATCAGTCCAATTTAATTTATTATTTACTAATAGACCTAAGAATTTAACAGAAGATGGTGCGAATTTGCGCCGAAACGTCGTTTCAATAAAAATATAACTGTCTGAAAAACACCGGCCGAAAATTATTTCATTTTGTTATGTTGCTACCCCGAATTGTTTGAATTTAATTTTATAAAGTTTACCGTTTTTTTTAAATTTAAAAATTGAATTTCTTTAGTTAATATTAATAATCCCAAAAACCCACCACAAGTTGGTTGGACAAAAGCGTAACGTTATTAGATGCCAGAGAAATGCCTATAGTCTATGAATCTACTGACAGCAAAATTTCTCATCTGCGATATTTGACGTAGTAGTAATCGCTGGTGTTATTTACACTCTGTGATTGGTAAGTTTGACTTCCCCGGCGATGGGCTGTGTTGGTAATTTACAACCTCCTCGCCGCTGCTGCCCCTGAGGGGGACAGAGTTATAAATAAAACAGCCAATAAAAGCTCCCGATATTAATTTACAGAGCCATAAATAAAGACCAGCAGTCGCGGGGCCCGCGGCACCTGATCGATCCATCGATCGATCGACAGGTCGGATGAGGCTGCGGCGGCGGCGGCTTCTGCTCCACCTCCTCTCTCGTTCCCATCATCCACAGAGACATTTTCATCTCAGTTTAGAAATTTCCAGGGAATGCTGAGAGTGTTCAGTTGTCACTAACGACGTCCGAGGAAGTTAATATTCCTAATAAACACATGTTGTAGCGCAGTAGAACCCGCGTCCAATTTTTTATTATTATTTACGGGAACTTAAATACCAAATATTCCGGCATGAGCAAGTCGCTTGCCAGGAAGGAAGGAAGAAGGGGATGGTTGGTTTTTTCCACGCGCCGTCTTGGCGGCTCGGAATAATAACAAAGGGACTGCGGCTGACACCTGGACCATAAAGCAGCTCTGACACCTCCTCGTCGCCTCAGGTTTCGGAATGTCCTAATTAAACTGCCTGGGAATTTGGTGACCGGGTGGCGTGCCTGTGTGTGTTCCCCAAATGAAACAGGGGATATGATTGGAGAATATCCATCCCTGCCACCTTAGGTGATAGGTGTCGGATAAGTGGGGGGACAAGGCTGGCGGAGACAATTATGGGATAGATTTTTGCCGGGGATGGCGAGCGGATATTGAAGGAGAGTGGTGAACAGATTTTTGGAGATTTTTGCAAGTGATACAAGGTGATGGCGAGAGGATATTGAAGGAGAGTGGTGGAGAAAGAGATTTTTGGCTGGTGATACAAGGTGGTGGTGGCGAAAGGAGATTGGCAGCAGAGAAGTGGTGGAGAGAGGAGATTGGTGGTGAGGTGGACCATGCTTTGATCAGTCCAGGAAGCAGGGAAGAAAGGTCTCAACAACAAGGGAAGAAAGAGGAAAAAGCGGTGTTTCCTCAATTCCGGCAGCAGCTATTGTCTACCGGCCGCTTCAAGTTCCACAACACGGAAATCACAACAACGACGAGACGCTGCCTATGAAAACAACTCAGGTTCGTCAACGAACAGTAAGAGATCTGCTACACGTGTGGGTCAACACCCAAACCATTAATACCCTGAGATCTTTAATACAATCCCATTTTAATTAATTATTTTTGTACATAATATATATACACGCACTACCTATATTAAAAATTATTGTGTTTACAATTAATAAATGTATATATTTAAACCCAATTATTAAATTCATTAATTAATATTCCTCCCCCTCCCACCCATCATCATTTACAATGTTATAGGAATGAAAGTAGACAATGATTACAGACCACGTTTTGGGAAATGATAAGGTGTAGTAGATTTATTTTTAAATAAAGAATCCAGCCAATAAGTCAGCAAACGATGTTTTATGTGAGGAATTTATTTATTTTTGCCTAATGGGATGATGAATCCAGTGCGGTGTCCTTTTTTTTGGTAACTTGAAAGGTTTTTCCCCTTCAGTGTGAACCTTATCTCTTCCCTATCAGGACAAGTATATTTTTTTAATTGATAATAGTGCGTGCTGTAGTGTAGTGTACGGGAAACTGAGGACATTAACGGTCCCTCTCACCCCCTCCAGATGAGCTATTATATGAGTGAGAGGGGGGCTGGGGGGGAATTTGTTCCGTAACGGAACCTCCCAAAGTTGTGCGGTTAGACCAGTAAGAAATAGCTCCAGCTCCCTCCAGAAAAACCTGGAACGTGCGCGCTGGAGCGAGGATTGAAACGTCAGCTCGTCTCGGCTCAAAGGAATTCCTCCATCTTCATCTCTGTACCAGAGTGCACACGTGATGAGAACCACAAAAAGAACCTCACGGGGCAGGGGGAAAAAATTACTAAAACAGCAATAGTATATAGGAGGATGGAACGTCAAATAAAATGCGAGTTAGGAGAATATCATTTTGGTTTTAGGAAGAATGTAGGCACAAGAGAAGAAATATTGACTTTGGGGCTAATTTTAGGAGACAAGGATAAAAAAAAGACCTACGTTCATGGTATTTGAAAATTTAGAGGAAAAACGATTGATAATGTGAACTCGAACACACTATTAAGGATTTTGAAGAACACAAGAATAAAATATCTGAGAAAGAAGGCTTATCCGTAACCTCTACGGAAGGCAGTCAGCTGTAATTAGAATTGAAAGGGCAAGAAAATAAAGCAGAAATCGAGAAAAAGAGTAAGACAAGGTTGATGTTGCAGTAGTCTGTCGCCCCCCATGCTGTTTAAGTTATATATATAGAAGAAGCGATGAAGTAAGTTGAAACGGAATATAGAAAAGAAATCATACTGCAAGGAGGAGAAATAAAAACTCTAAGCATTTTCCCGGTGATATTGTAGTATTAGGGGGAGTCAGAACAAGACCGGGAGACCATAAACAAAAATGGCAAGAACAGGTTCCTGAAGAAAGATTTCAATGTGAGGATTAATTGATGGAAAAAAACTAAGGTAATGGAAACGGTGGAATAATAAAGGCTGTTAGATTGGGAAGGGATATTTTGGAGGAAGTTAACGGATTCTGCTACTTGGGCAGGATAATAACTAGAGTAGGATAGCAACAGGCAAGGAAGAGGTAATAAAGTATGAATACTAGGAAATCATTACTATAAATATAATATGTGGGTGCGAAACGTGGACGAAAGGAGTTGCAGACAGGAGGTGCTATAGGAGAATGAGATTGGTGGATAGAGTAAGTAACCAGGAAGTTCTAAGCAGAATAAGCGAAGAGAGGACAATAAGGAGGACTTTGAAGGTATAGATTAATATGTCGCGTTTTGAGATGTAAGGGTCTTAGCGTTGGGGGGGAAGTTAACAGAAAAAGGGAGAACAAGGATGGAATACGCTGAGGGGATTATGGAGGATAAGGCAATGAAAGGGCTTACATCAGTCAGACCAGTCTAAGGAGTCAGTACCACAACAACAACAAATAAAACGATCGATAAGTTTTGCGAGTTATTTCGGGCTGAACAGACCAAATGGATGGATCAACTGCCTTATTATTATTATTATTTAGGTTTATTTGACGCTTAGATAATAAATTTTTCTCCGTTCCCCTTCCTTAGGCTTCGTCTTTTCCACAGGACTTTCTTTTCCACCTTCAACCTTCTCTTCCTGAAGCCTTAAACGAGAAATTACCAAATAATTTTTTTCTGCGAACACTGATGTAGCCATTTAAAAGAAAATAATTTCATACTGTTGCGGTAATCTTCTTCATCTCCACAAATCCCCCTGTAGGTCCGCCTAGATAACCATCAGGACCTCTTCCTCCTCCTCAGCAAGTCTCCAGAGTTTCCTCTGGTAATATTTAATAACTCCTTGACGACGACAAAGAAGACGACGAAGAAGACCGAGGAGGAAATCTGTTGGCTCTTTTTGACGCAAGAATCGTGTTGTTCTTTTCACGGACTGCAGATTAAAGTCGAGACCGAGACGAGTCGAGACTACTCGGGAGGAATGGCGAATAAACCAGAGACACCGGTTTGGTTCCCAAGGCGTTATCATCCATCCATCAGGATCCGCGCAATAATCCCGCAATCGACTTTGGGAAGGTCAACAACTGGAGACGTCATGTTTCCACGAGGAGGAAGGCTGAAATACATTGACCAACAGATGATAACATGAATTAGCGTTACACACAAATCCATATCCAGAAACGCAAAACTGAGGAACTGCCAGTCATACACTTACTTACACGAGGTGCAAAGAAAGGGGGGGAAAAATCCTGGAACCCAAATATGAGGATGAAAAATGGAAAGTAGGAACCATCGAGGACATCATCTACACAAAAGAAAAAAAAACGGGGAAAAATTAACAGATACAATAGACAGGAAAAGGGGGTGACTCACAATTACCCATCATGATGAGTATCTACAAATATCAAATAAGAGGTTTGTATAAATACATATGTATGCCGAGCGTTACTCATAGCTATTATATATATATAGCTCAGTCGGTAGAGCACGATACTCTTAATCTCAGGGCCGTGGGTTCCAGCCCCACGTTGGGCGCCAAATGTAGTGGATTCTACGTTCCTCCGTATCCGAGGATTTCTTAATTCCCTTTATGGCGCCAGGTATTTTTCATAAAAAAACACCCCAAAAATTGATTTTAATAGTTTTAAATTTCAATCAGAGCATTAGAAAAAAAATTATATCTGCGCAGGGCGTGGTCATTCTCTCGTCGTCCCGCCGACACACAACCTGCTGCTGCTTCTCCAATCACCCCATGACGACTCTCCACCCTTTCGCCGGACCACATTGTTGGCCCGGCTTGCGTCAGTTCCTCAACAATTGCAACTACTAACCCGCAAGCTTACCTGCATTGTTCACCGTAACTTTTCATGTTACAGTATATAAAGTCAGATTAATTTGATTTCTTTCTGTATTTATAATATCTGCAATGTCCAAATTTTGTTTAAATTTAATCTGCACTTTTTATTGTAGATTCTGAGGCCCTTTCTACAAATAATTTTCCAAAACATGTAAATAGTTTCAATTAAATTTTCTTTTCTCTATAAACTTATGTCTGTATGCTTCTATTTTTATTTTAATATCGTTTCGCTCGTAGTGTTTCAAGCTATTTACAGCAGTCGCCGGTGAGTCTGGGAGCCTGTAGAGTAAGTAAAGTGTCGGCGGCCATCTCACACCTCACACCTCGTAGAATACTAATGTGGCATTATCGCGAGGCACGTTGGCTGGCTGGCTTGTCCCCCGATCACTATCTACCACCTTCTTGCACCTGATTGCTTGTAATAATTTTTTTATTATCTTTGGCGCCATCTTACGGCCTTCTTTACGTTCCCCTCAGACTGTTCCTTCCTCCTCCTCATCATCATCATGAACGCTGTTACCGGAATACTGGACTAAATAATAATCCTTACATGATTGCTGTAGGTAAATAATTATGATAAAATACATACGTGTGTTTGTTTGTTTGTTTGTTTGCCGCAACGTTTTTTTTACAGACTGACGCCGCCATCTTGTTTCATTTCACCCAAACAAGATGGTATTTTCTGCTTTTTTTAAAAAAAATTTCCAACCCTTGCCCTCTCCGGTTGGTAGTCGAGTCTTACCCCGGCAGTGTTGATTTCGACTCGACTAACCCACCCCCAGGGGCGGGGCGGGTAAGGCGGGGGTGGGTGGAAAATTTAAAAATAACCAGAAACGGCCAACATTTTTTTTATCATATAAGTACATTCTTGGATGCATTACGCGCTAGTGTGTTTCACTCAGATACTACTAGATTATAATTTCAACCCCCAATCGATGAGGAGTATTATTAGTCGGGGGGTGGGGTGGGGGTGGAGGATAAAAACAAAAAATAACCGGAAAATAATCGAGCTTGGGCTGCTGTAAAAATGTGAGTCGCTGAGTTTAATTCTGGCATAAAAAAATTGCAGTTTAAGTTACAGTTCACGCCACATAATGGCAGGACTTTGAAGGGATAGATTAATAGGCCACGTTTTGAGAAATGAGGGTCATTAGAGGTTGGAGTGACGGAAGAGGGAGGCCACAACGGATTCTGCAGAGTAGGAAGGATGTGGTATTTATGTAGAAATGAAAAGGCTTGCGCAGAATAGGTTAGTATGGAGGGTGAATATCACAGGAGCAACAACAACAAAAAAATTATTTTTAATCTTTTGACTGTAATTATTATTAGAATGTAAAAAAATAGTTTCAGGATCATCCTGAAGACAAGCAGGTTTTTTTTCCTACTTGACTTCTCGGTCTATATTTCTTTTATTTTAATATATATTAACTAATTAATGATTTGTTGTAAGGTGGGGGAAACCTTCCTCTGACGTCACAACCCTTTTGCTTTATGATATCGTTGGTTGATTTTTGCAGAGAGGTTGATATGAGCAGCAGCAAGGCGAGAGTGGACCTGTAACAACGCCGTGGCGTGTACGGTTATTGAACCCGTGACCTTCCGAATTGGCGGCGTACTATGGAGAGGGATTATTTGGTCCCCCCCACCCCCACCACCCCCACCCCTATATATATTTATTTTTTGGCGATGGTGGTGATGTTGTTGTTTGGTGGTGACCTGAGAGGAGGGCCAAGGCCGCGGCATTGTCTGCTGGATGGAGAGGGGCAATGGCTGTCCTTGCCCGACCTTGAGGCTTGCTCGTTCGCTCCTCAGGAGCATTGTTCGCATCCCGTCCCGGAAGCCCCTCATCTCATCTCATCTGCCTTTTAAGACTTGCATATGCAGCAGTGACTTGCTTCACTAACGACTGCACCAGCTCACAGGCTTCCAATTATTTGCGTCAGCCTTCACAGTTGACCAAAAAAAGATGATGCATTAAATTACAACGGTTACAAATATTACCTTTTATTTCATCATCATCATTCGATATTTTCCCGAAGTTTCTCCTGAAGCTGGACTAAAAAATTAAATAACCTTTCGTATGTTAGGGGTTTTCACGACTCTCAAGGAAGACAGGTTACTCGGAAAATGTAAGACAAATTGCTATCGGATGAAGTCAAGGCAATGGGGTAATTCGGATGCAGAGGGGAGATCCGAGGTTTCGATGTTGGTGGAAACGGTCGGTCGAGGAAGACTGACTGTTGGTGTTAAGAATTTGTTAATAAAATTTCAGACAGGTAGCAGTTGCTGATTCACCCTGCTCTATGCAATACGTCACGTTGTAAGGCGGTTCTAAATTTTTTTTTTACTCCAAAAAAATATACCGATTGGTGTTCTACATATAACAATACTAATTAATTTTTTTTAGTTCTTAATACTTCGTTGTTATGCGCTACATTTTGTCCAACGACACTATTTAGGTTTTAATACTGTTCTGACTTCACTTTTCCCTCGCCTCGCCTCGATGGACATGGACGAGTTCAAAAAGGTTTTGGGCCCTCTTCAGTCTTCGGTAACTATGGTGATGAACTTGGTTCTTAATGAAACGGAAATATGTTATTTATTTTTCTTTAAAGCTAATCTTCCGTATTGTTTTATCATTATCATCATCATCATCCTCCTTCACCTTATACCCGTATCACGTCAGAGGCCGGGGCCGGAGGGCCTAATTTTTTTTTCTCTCAAGAAATGATAGTACCTTGTAACTTGAACCCTGTACTATACAAACAAAAAAAAATCAAATTTATTATTTTCCGAAAAATTTGCGTAGAATTTATGTAAATTCTGAAGCATTTTGAATTTGAAATCCTGGATGAACGGGGGACAGGGGAGGCTCAAATATTTGGCCTAGGCCTCCCCCGCCTGGCAGAAACGCACGTCACGCCACTGGATCAGGGGTGAGTGAGTGGAGGAAAAAAAGCAATAAAATAGACGGACGGCCTCATGATTGCCTTTTAAATATGGCGGATATTTTTAAGCTTGTCATAGGGCACGGTGACGTCACAGACTTTGGTGGGGTGTGACACATTCCTCTGTATATATATATTGTAACATGAATAGTTACACTTAACAATGCAGGCCAGCTTGTGAGTTGCAATTGTTGAGGAACTTGGGCCAACAATGTAGTCTGGCGAGACTTTGGGGAGTCGTCATGGGGTAGTGGAAGGAGCAGGTTGTTGTGTCGGCGGGACGACGAGAGAGAGAGAGAGAATGACCACGCCATCCCTGCAGATATAATTATTTTTCTCATCCTCTGATTGAAATTAAAACTATTAAAATCATTTTTTGTATTTTTTTATGAAAAATACCTGGCGCCCTAAAGGAATTATAAAATCACGAATACGGAGGAACGACGGATCTTCTACAATATATATATATAACTATAATTCCTACGACGTTTTGTGGTAGCGGTTTATGATTTTCATGAACGTGGTTACCAAATTTTGTTGCGAATTTATTCCACTCGTTTAATTAAAACTGTAAGAACAGTAGAGAAACGTGCAGTAACAAAATACACACAGATACATGTTTCTGTCTGTTACGCGTGTTCCTTGTGGAGTGAAGGAAAGGCAAACAGCAAGAGGAAGCGAGAGCTTGAGAGCTGCGGGATTTCATGACGACGCAAAAAGAAAACCTAACGGAACAACAGTAATTATGCGAGCCAAAAGAAAAGAAGCGAAGGTCCAACTCGTAAACATCAACCTAAATGACGGACACTGTAACCAACACGACGACGATAATCTTTTCGTCAGTTCAGTTCTCGTGGAACTCGCACTACACTACACGTCTCTTCCTCTCCTCATCTTTCACCCTTTGCTATTCCACCATCTCTCACACTACACTCCATCAACTTGGTTTTTCCCTCTATCAATCCCCATGATTACTGAATACGTACTTAATGATAAGTTATAGAATAGATTGAATACAGCTGAAAATTTATTTATTTTTTACAATAAGGAAAAAAATATAGTACTGGAGATTTTGATTGATTATATAGAGGCAAGCGCGATTAGCAAAACAGGGGCTCTACAAATATCTCATTGTTTCGCATTATTCATTCTGCTCTGTGACACCTGGGCTTGCTTGTGTGATGACGTCATGCCTTCAGATATCCTCCAGGTCCTAGATGACGTCATCTCAGAAGAGAGAGAGAGAGAGGGGGGAAAGAGGGGTGATGAAGTTTAATAATATCTCTCTCTTTCACTCTTAGACTAGTTCTAGAAAGGCTTAACTCTGTTATCCTAGATGACGTCATCTCAGAAGAGAGAGAGAGAGAGAGAGAGAGAGTGGCGATGAAGTTTAATATCTTGCCTCTTTCACTCTTAGACTAGTTCTAGAAGAAAGGATTAACTCTGTTATCCTAGATGACGTCATCTCAAAAGAGAGAGAGGGGAGGGCGATGAAGTTTAATATCTTGCCTCTTTCACTCTTAGACTAGTTCTAGAAGAAAGAAAGGCTTAACTCTGTTATCCTAGATGACGTCATCTCAGAAGAGAGAGAGAGAGAGAGAGAGGCGATGAAGTTTAATAATATCTTCCTCTTTCACTCTTAGACTAGTTCTAGAAGAAAGGCTTAACTCTGTTATCCTAGATGACGTCATCTCAGAAGAGAGAGAGAGAGAGAGTGGCGATGAAGTTTAATATCTTGCCTCTTTCACTCTTAGACTAGTTCTAGAAGAAAGGCTTAACTCTGTTATCCTAGATGACGTCATTTTCAGAACAGAAAGAGAGAGGGGGGGGCGATGAAGTTTAATATCTTGCCTCTTTCACTCTTAGACTAGTTCTGGAAGAAAGGATTAACTCTGTTATCCTAGATGACGTCATCTCAGAGAGAAAAGAGAGAGAGAGAGGAAGGCGATGAAGTTTAATAATATCTTTCCTCTTTCACTCTTAGACTAGTTCTAGAAAGGTTTAACTCTGTTTTCCTAGATGACGTCATCTCAGAGAGAAAAGAGAGAGAGAGAGAGGAAGGCGATGAAGTTTAATAATATCTTTCCTCTTTCACTCTTAGACTAGTTCTAGAAAGGTTTAACTCTGTTTTCCTAGATGACGTCATCTCAGAAGAGAGAGAGAGAGAGAGGCGATGAAGTTTAATAATATCTTGCCTCTTTCACTCTTTGACTAGTTCCAGAAGAAAGAAAGGCTTAACTCTGTTATCCTTGTGATTCTTTTAAAAATTGCCTTAACAGAAAATTTCCAGTTCCAGCACACAGACGAAAGGTCGTCGGGTATTGGCGCGGAAGGTTTTTCTCGCTGACGATTTCTCCATCATCCAGAGGCAACTACGTAAGCGTCTATTAATTTGGCCGACGTTTACGTCTTATATAATAATAATAATTCCCCCACCTGAGCGCGCCACTGTCTGTTTCGTAAGAGAAACGTGACTCGGACAACAACAACATTATATAAAAAACTACGTCAACAACATTGGACTTGTCCACTCACCCTCCACGACATCTACCCTGTCACGAGTGACGCGCGCACTCACTAATCACAACGCTTGAAATGGAGGGCAGGGACAAGCAGCGCAGCCGGACAATCGCAGCATATAATTATTATTCCGCTGCTGCTGCTTTTCGCGATCATCCACCCCCGGGGAGGGGGTTTCCCCCCCTCCCCTCTCCCCCCTCCTTCATGTGCCATCAAAGTTGTAATCGCACTATAGAAGAATGAACACACTGACTGTGTGTGTGTGGGGGGGGGGGGAATTTGTCCTAAGAAAGGACCACGTTAAGTTAGTAGAGTGGCAAATGCTTGAAGATTTTTATTGTCCACTGTTTTCCCACTTCTAATGACACACACACACACACTTACGCGCGTAGTAATAAAATTTTAATATCCCAGCAAGCAACTGTAGAGTTAATGTGTGTGTGTGTGCGCGTGTAACGGTAAAATGAACAAGGTCTAAGCGGTATTTTATGTCATCTTTGTTTTCCTAAAACAAGAAGCGATGGTTCGTAAATCTTCACCACCTCGACAAGGTGTTTACAAAAGGTTGTATTGTCCTCATCTGAGAACGAGCCAATGTTTGTCATATTGCGACACACACACACACAACACCATCATCTTCATCCATCACCCCACACTATATATTTTGAGAGTTGTCGGGGTTAGGGAACCTTAAGACGTAAACTTACAAGGTGTGTGTCTGGAAAAATTCGCGGATAACTGACGTAAATGGCGAAATTCATTGATTGATGATCAAGAGGATTAATCATGATTAGCTGCAAGGAATCAGGTTCCTTGCTTTACTCGACATTGGTTAATAAATAAATTGTTGAAAAAAAAATAGTACGAGCGTTTAATTTTCAAGAGTAATAGTAAATCAAATAAAATGAAATGCTCCTCAACTAAAAAGGGCAAATTTACTGGAAAATATATCATTTTCCTTACCCAATTTTCACATTATATATGTCTAATTCTTTTTTGGGGGGTGTTTTCACCTCTCAAGTTCACTCTCACGACCCAGGGTAGTTACAATCAACGACTCTGATCCATGGCCAATTCCTATTTTTTTGGGTTAATTTTAACATATCTATATAACCCCAAAAAATAGGAATGATGATATATATATATGATAAAATTAATCCAAAAAAATAGGAATGATAAAAAATATATATGATAAAATTAACCCAAAAAATAGGAATGATAAAATATATATATGATAAAATTAACCCCAAAAAATAGGAATGATAAAATATATATATATGATAAAATTAACCCAAAAAATAGGAATGATAAAATATATATATGATAAAATTAACCCAAAAAATAGGAATGATAATATATATATATATATATATATATATGATAAAATTAACCCAAAAAAATAGGAATGATAAAATATATATATGATAAAATTAACCCAAAAAATAGGAATGATAAAATATATATATATGATAAAATAAACCCAAAAAATAGGAATGATAATATATATATATATGATAAAATTAACCCAAAAAATAGGAATGATAATATATATATATGATAAAATTAACCCAAAAAATAGGAATGATAAAATATATATATGATAAAATTAACCCAAAAAATAGGAATGATAATATATATATGATAAAATTAACCCAAAAAAATAGGAATGATAAAATATATATATGATAAAATTAACCCAAAAAAATAGGAATGATAAAATATATATATGATAAAATTAACCCAAAAAATAGGAATGATAAAATATATATATGATAAAATTAACCCAAAAAAATGGGAATGATAAAATATATATATGATAAAATTAACCCAAAAAATAGGAATGATAATATATATATATATGATAAAATTAACCCAAAAAAATAGGAATGATAAAATATATATATATGATAAAATTAACCCAAAAAAATAGGAATGATAAAATAGAAGAAGAAGAAGGTATATAGAGACAGATATATATTCAGAAATGTTTTGTGGGAAATCGACCTGACTGATTTTTATTTATGATTCAAATATGCCTTTCTTATTTATAAATGACGGAACGATCGGCCTTATTTTTTTTGAATATTTTTTTGTTTCTTATATTTGTATTCTTAGTGTGTGATATGTGTAACATATTCTTTGACTTGTCCTATTTCCTCAATAGAGGACTAATGAATCCAATAAATCTTATCTTATCTCATCTTACCACAATATTGCCACGTTATTATTTTATTTTGTAACTTTAGTTTCATTATAATTTCAATGACATTAACGAATGTGTTAGTAAACATGTCTTTACCCACAAGAACTTTGCACTGTAGCTGATGTTGTGTTTGTGTTTGTGAGCGAGGAGCAGTTTACGGTGCGACTTTATCCAGGTGAATAAAAGTGTTTTTTTTTATAAACCCTGCTAGTTCGATTATTAACAAATGATTAATTAATTAAAAAATATAAAAAAATAAAGCAACTTACCGACCTTTTACAGAGTTTATTTTCTTTAAAACTTCGACGGGTAACAACCTTTTCGGCATATTTTCATGCCTTATTCATGTTTTGGGGTTTTTGATGCTACAGAAAGTTTAAATTTTACCATCGTTTAAAAAAACTAAAGTCTTTGAAAGGTCATAAAGTGTTTTATTATATACATGACAGGGAATAAATTTAAACTTTTTAAATGAATTATTAATTAAACTATTTTTTTCTGCATAATTTGTGTGCAATTTTTATTATTATTTTTGACAGGGAATAAATTTAAACTTTTAAAATGAATTATTAATTAAAATATTTTCTGAATAATTTGTGTGCAATTTTTTTATTATCATTTTTGACAGGGAATAAATTTAAACTTTTTAAATGAATTATTAGAATAAATTTAAACTTTTTAAATGAATTATTAATTAAAATATTTTTCTGAATAATTTGTGTGCAATTTTTGTTATTATTATTTTTTTGACAGGGAATAAATTTAAACTTTTTAAATGAATTATTAATTAAAATATTTTTCTGAATAATTTGTGTGCAATTTTTGTTATTATTATTTTTTTGACAGGGAATAAATTTAAACTTTTTAAATGAATTATTAATTAAAATATTTTTCTGAATAATTTGTGTGCAATATTTTTTTTGACAGGGAATAAATTTAAACTTTTTTAAATGAATTATTAATTAAAATATTTTTTCTGAATAATTTGTGTGCAAATTTTATTATTATTATTATTTTTTGGCTAGTATTATATCACTTGATGGTATATTAGAATTATGTGAGGATTAAACAAAAAAAAAATTTATTCCCTTTAGTTGTAGTAACCAATGTTATTAATTTTTTTTAATTAATTGATTGATTTACCTCGGCATGTTGGCGGGTTTACTTATCTATCTTACTATTATTATATAAGTGTCCTTTGATGGCGCTGTCCTTACCAACCTCCGACGTCATCACTTATTTTTCCTTTCCACGTCGTTTACAAGTAGTTTTGCTAAGTAGTGGTGTGAGTCGTCGTCGTCGTTAACATTTACCGGAACCTTAACATTTGCGCAGACATGCAAATTGTTTTTATTTTTAAACCGAAAAGGAAGGAAGGGCAACGTCGCAATTATTGATTATACTTTACAAATCTTATCCTATATTCCACATTGAAAACAGTATGTTATTAATGTGATTGAAACTGAATGTAGTAAGTAATATAACTATTGAATGTAAAAGAATCCTGTTATTGGGGGAGAAGGGAACAAGTCTCGCTCTATCTATAACATTAATAATGGTGTATATATAAATTCCTCTCGAGTTTCCAACCGGGTCAAAGAATTTAAACGGCGACGTTTCGATGGTTTCGCTCTGCCATCATCTTCAGACTGAAGTCTCCAAATGCAGACGTCACCGTTTAAATCTTTGAGCCGGTTGGAAACTCATCTTCAGACTGAAGTCTGCAAATGCAGAATTCAGTCTGAAGATGATGGCAGAGCGAGCCATCGAAACGTCACCGTTTAAATTTTTTGACCCGGTTGGGAACTCGAGAGGAATTTTTATACTCATGTCGTTCACCGGGAAAAAAACCTCGTACTTTAATAATGGTATAGTTTAAAATAAAAAAAACGGAATTCTCTTGAGGCTACAGCTGCATGGTAACGGGGTGATTTTCTTTTGGTGACCACTAATTAACCCATAAGGTTGCCATCAAGTCTCAGTTGACTTGATTGACGTGGGACATCTTTGGGCTGAAAGGGGGGAGGAGGAGGAGGAGGATCCTATATCTTCAAAGGATAGACGGAAACCTTCTCTGGGCTGATCACTACAATACACACACCACCAAAAAAATTCATGACAATCGAATAAATGGCATAGGAAAATCATAAGAGGCGAACAATAAATCGCAGAGCAGATGATAGGCGTTGGACCTGTTTTGGTCTGAAAGGACGGGCGGGAAAAAAAACCTAAATCTTCAAAAGATCGAGAGACCTTCTTTGAGGTGATCAACGCTGAGCGCAGAAATTTTCACGGCAATGAGATGAATGGTAATAGGAACGCCTAAGGGGGAACGCAAACCTTATAGGAAAATTCATAAATCGCAGCGTGTTTAGATTTAGATTTATTGTTGTTTCCATTAATCCTCGATTGAGGAAATAGGATGGATACTACGTCATACATTAAAAATTAAAAATGAACAAAATAAAGTAAATAATTAAAGACAAATAAACTTAAAATAAATTAGTAAAAGAAAGTGTATATAGACAAAAGTCAATATAAACACAACACAGGGACACACACACACTGGGAAACACAAACAAGCACACACACACACACTGAGGAACACGCAATGGAGGAGTTTTGAACTACTTGGACCAGGAAACTCTGTCCTTGCTCCAGCAGCAGCAGCAGCAGCTATATACATGAAACAAACAAAAGAGCAGAAAAAACTGAATAGAAATTTTAAAGATATGTGATGTGTGCTATTTTACAAGGTTGGCAGCAGCAGCAGCTCATTCAACACTTTTTGCAGCAGCAGGAACCTTGATTTAAATACTAGAAGAGGGACGATTAAGAAAATCCTGTACCACAGAGGAGTAAAACAGCAGCAGCAGCAGCGCCGCCATTTAAAAGAATAGTTTGCCGGTCGTAGTTGCCGAAAAAATAGCAGAGAAGTGTAAACATGCGTCAGAGTTCTCTGCCCCCCCGTTCTGTAGTGAGCTTGTCAGTGAAGAAGAAGCGGGCAGTGTTATCTGCCCAAGATGTAAACGGTAGGCAGAGTGCACAGCCAACCTAAACTTCGACGAACAACACTGCCCGTGTAAACGTAGCTGTCAGGCCTGAGCCGGGGGGTAATTTTCGACCACCAACCAACAGCAAGGACGCGAATCTCTCCCGTGATGCAACAGCGCGTCGTCGCCATTTCTCCTCTTTTTTTTTTTAAAACAGCAATAAACGACGATATTGGCTCGAAGGCTGCAGCGCAACGGCCGCCCGGCGATGATCCGCGACGGCAAGGCAAGGAAGGTCTTGACGATTAATTAGCATAATTAGGCCACGTGAAGGCCGCGGGGATGAACTCACATCCAGCCCAAGTCTCGTCCAAATTAGAAGGAGAGAAAAAAAAACAACCTTCTTTATCTGTCTGTTTGTTTGTTTGTTTCGCACAAGGTCGCGCGCGTAATTTGCAGTTTACTCCTCCTCGAGGCTTAACTCTATCAAAACAACAAGTTATCCGTCATTACCATTTTTCTTCTCTATAGACACACACACACACGCAACTAAAGTGGAATGGAATGATCTTATGAAGGTGAAGGATGATCTGATTACGCTTCACGTTTTGTTGGTTGGTTACCCATACAAATAGATGACAGTTTAAAGGACTTTGGTGGGGGGTAACAGGCTACATGAGGGTGATCCATGTGAACGGAGGGGTTGACTGCGGCCCCAGGGCTATAGTTTAAGGATCCTACCCTCCTGGTGTTCCACCTAAAACAGAGATGCAGGGACCTAAGTCGTATGCCCCTCAGGTACTCGCAAAAATAAATAAACATAACCAATTCTCCTAAAGTAGGTTAATTAAATGAATTAACCTATCTTCACTTTATCATGATAATTATATATACCTTTTTTTAAATATTGTATATACTGTATCGTTATCGTCCTAACTGATAATCTGTACGATAAAAGTTTTTAAAATAATAATAATAATAAAAAAAAATGGGCCGAAGGATTTACATGCAATCCACAACTGGCCAGCGGCGGTCTATAATCCGCATCACCCCATTGGACTCATAAAAGGTTACTTGTTCGGTCCTTGGTTGGTTACCTGGAGTGCGCCAAGGGTCGAAAATTTAGTTACCCAAAAATTATTTAATTAAAATGAAATAAAAATAACCCCATTAAATACGTTAGGAAACATCTTTCCACTACAGTCCCATTAGTTCAAATGTCTTACAATATAAATTTGCGTAATATAAATACAGATGTTACGATGTGAATGGAAGATTTTAAGGACCAGTGTTGGTTCTGGCGTGGAAAGTTGGAGAATAAGGACGAAAAAAATATTGGAAATGAGGGAAATGTACAATGAAACAAAACAGCCAGACACTGTGGTGAAAATTGAGGAGCGGCGGGAGGATACGATAAGGGGGGAAAGAAAGTGTTGACACGAAGACCAGACGGGGAAAGGAGAAGAGGTTGACCGAAGAAGACTGTTGGATGAACGTAGTTTACTCTCAAGTAAAGTTACCATTAATTGCTTTGTTATTTGCGGGAACTCGAGCAACGCCGGGCACTTGAGCTAGTTCCTATACCTGGAGGTATCAAACTAGTCACGTGACGTCACGAGCTAGACCAGTGGGGGGCCAACATCTACGTCGTGGTGAAATCTGAGGGTCCACGTATCCGAGTGATAAGAGTGCACGGAATGGAGGAGGATTGTGATGCTTATGTAAAGTAATTAAGTGTTTTAAAGGAAGGAGGAGAAGAAGAAGTTGCAGCAGCAGCAGCAATGGCGACGGACTCTGTTAATTGGCCGTTTCCCGTGTTACGCACAGGAATATTCAGGTCCATAACTCTTGATGGTATCGGGTTGGCTGGTTGGCTGGTCGACCTTCAGGCCTGAGTCAGCAGCCGGGCTTCGAACAGCGACCTTGCCAGTGTCTTCTTCGCGACCTTGAGCATCGGAATGCTAATGGCGGACACCTTACGTCACTATCAGGTTTAGAAACCCCGCGGCTCGGCGAGATGCTGCGAAACCAGGAGAGTTTCTCTCTCTCTCTCTCCTCTCTCTCTCTCCTTCTCTTGCACAATTGCTCCTGCAACTTACATATATTCATTCCCCCTTATACATGTCCAAGGACGGGGGGGAAAAATTAATACTCCATCAGCATTTAAGTTGAACCAATAGCTCCACCCCCCCAAAAAAAATGTTGGAAGAGTGCATCAAAAGGGGAAAATATTTTTGTCACAACTGAAATGGACTCGGAAGGGAAAGAGGAAAGAATACTCCCAAAGAGAAAATTGATGAGGTCCATGAAGAGCTAACACTGAAATGGACTCGGAAGGGAAAGAGGAAAGAATACTCCCCAAAGAAAATTGATGAGGTCCATGAAAAGCTAACACTGAAATGGACTCGGAAGGGAAAGAGGAAAGAATACTCCCCAAAGAAAATTGATGAGGTCCATGAAGAGCTAACACTGAAATGGACTCGGAAGGGAAAGAGGAAAGAATACTCTCAAAAAAATTGATGAGGTCCATGAAGAGCTAACACTGAAATGGACTCGGAAGGGAAAGAGGAAAGAATACTCCCAAAGAGAAAATTTATGAGGTCCATGAAGAGCTAACATCTCTCATGGAACACACAAAAAAAACCTTTATTTAAATACTAGAAGGACGATTAATAAAATCCTGTAGCACAGAGTAAAACAGCAGCAGCAGCAGCGCCGCCATTTAAAAGAATAGTTTTACTCTGCTTCACCACGAAGCTTTTGTAGTTACTATTTTTAACCTCTGGAGGAAGGAAGGAAGGAAGGCTGTTGTTATAAAATTTTCCCCCCGGGGGTATTGTGAATAGAGAGAGAGAACAAGGGCGATGCTTGTCCGACCTTAGAGCTGAACCTCTGATTTCTAGTCACGCGCGTATTCATTCATGAAACTCGCCATTTGCTTGAAACAAATTAAGTGTTCCGCTTTACAAACTTTAATATTTCATATACAGGCTTGGTAAAGTAAGTATTTGCAAACCTTTTGAAGAAAGGTTTTGCAGCAACTCCGTGATCTAGAATTCGTGCTAGAAAGTAGTATTCTTCTAATTGCACGCTTTTGCAACTTAAATATTTCAATTACTCCTGGAGCAGTTAGAAGACGCCATACATAGGCTCATAATAATTGAATGAAAATACGCGAAATAAACACCATTTTGACGTACTTTTTGTCAACTAACGTGTTGCATTATTAGTGTTGTGAGAGAATAACAAGCTGAGCTTAGTTTTTCCGGGCAAGCAGATCATCAACCATGGGTCGTCGGTCATTCCTTCCACTTTAATTTATCGTCAATCCGAAGGCCTAGGAGGAAAGAAAGGCTCAAGCATTAGCTGAGAAGTTGTCTACGGGTCTGTCTATTAGTAGCATGAGACTTATCTAGGTTGAGGGATAATTTATTCACGTTAAACCAAATATTTAGACCATCCAGAGCCTCGCTGCTGCTGCTGCTGTCTACTTTCTTAATCAGATTATCGAAGTTTTTATCTGCAATAATTATATTCGTATCATCCGCGTAGAGAATCGATTTTTAGAGGATTTACGTATCCCCTGGAAGATCGATCGTTTATGTACAGAATAAAAAAGTAAAGGCCCCAAAGAATTGATCCTTGAGGAACTCCACATGTAATAAATTCCCAATCCAGCCTGCAAACAGACTTATTTATTTCAAAGTACCCGTGTTGTTTGTTGTTGTTGTATTCAATTCCCAGGACTGGGGTCTGATGCAACTCTCCATGATACACCTTATCTTGCGCAAGCCTTTTTACCAAGTTTATTTTTACGTTTTTTTTATTTTACAGTTTATCGTGAATTATTATATTTTTCATACGTAATTTCTTTTGTCCGTTCCTTCGGTATATTTTCGACCTGTTGCGTGCTTTTCTGCGTTTTATAAAGCTTTTAACGTCTAGTTAATTTTGGCTCAGTTAGTGTTGTGAGAGAATAACAAGCTGAGCTTAGTTTTTCCGGGCAAGCAGATCATCATCCATGCATGGGTCGTCGGTCATTCCTTCCACTTTAATTTATCGTCAATCCGAAGGCCTGAGGAGGAAAGAAAGGCTCAAGCATTAGCTGAGAAGTTGTCTACGGGGGTCTGTCTATTAGTAGCATGAGACTTATCTAGGTTGAGGGATAATTTATTAATACCGCGTTGATGAAACGTCCGCCGTATTTTTTCGCCCAGTGACGTCTTCATTCGTGTCGTTGTCTGAGTGTGTGTGTGTGTGTGAATAGTGATGATGGTTCCTGTCTTTCTTGATATAGAATTCCTCCAGCCTTTACCGTGGTTGTGGGGGGGAGGTTAGCGTTCCTCAGCACCCACTGATCCTCCAGGGTTTTTTTTTTGGGTAACAGGCTACATGAGGGTGATCCTGAAGCAGGCAACTCCCCTTTAATAGCATAGGAAGGGACTTGAAAAGGGGGGATGTGGAAGGTAGAGCAAGGTAGCCCAGGGTTGACTAGGGCCCCCAGGCTGTAGTGTAAGGATCCTACCCTCATGGTGTTTCACCTAAAGGTGATGCAGGGAAAAACCCTAGAAAACCTGCATCAGGTAGGTCGGGCTAGTGGGTTACTACTACTCCTGCGCCTTTCTTATGACTGGATTGCTGTGGGAACGCAACAAACCCGCCTCCGTGCCTTGTTCAGTATTGAGAGGCAGCTGGCCGACTGGTCCAATAGGATCAGCGAACAACTCTTACCGTATGCCGAAGGTCTTCGACCCCCGTACATACACCTCTCAAACTGCCCAAGGTCGCCTCAGCCTGCAGGAGTCTTAAATTAGCTACCTTGGCTATGGACCAAGGGGGGAGGGAAAGAGGAAAACCAGGAAGGAGGAAGTCAACCTCCACCTGGCTCTCACTCATTTCCGAGCAGGATATCCTCCTGCTCCTTATATCCATATCCTCCAGGGTTGTTGTTGTCACAAAATACGAAGAAGTAACAGGTGGACGGATCAACTCACGAAGACATAGGAAACCTTTGGATAGGGAGGAGGAAAAGGCGGAGAAGAATGGCGGAAAACCTGCTGCTGCTGGTGGGACATCCAGGAGGACCCTTAATGATGATGAATCTGGTCTCGGCGCTGGTGCTTCTTTGACGTCGCCCAAACGTCACTACAGCCGCGGAATTTGTCTCTGCGCACGCGCAAGCGGAAGGTGATAAGACTAATTGATTGCAGACATTACCCTGTGACGTCACTTGCGCAATTAAAATAAATCGCCTCCTTAACTTAGTACAGCAATCACTCACTCACTCACTCCTTTCCCCTTTAGCGCTTCTTCTTTGCCTTGCTAAATAAATTGTTTGTTGGAGATGAAATTACGCGTTGGTGTCTGCAATTTGTCAGTGGCTTTCCTGACTGAAGCGTTACCTTTTATTTGTGAGGTGGAAGATAATCTGGTAGGCATTTTTTCCCTCCTCCCGTTAGTTTGCTCGCAAGTGTTTGACATTTGCTCAACGTAATAGCGTAGTTTGCTGCTTGTCGTCTCTTTATTTTATTTTTTATATTCGTCACCGCACACAGTTATTTAAATTCCTACTATTCTCGGACATGACTTGTACTAATAGTTAGTCATACAGTGTTCTCTCTCTCTCTCTCTCTCTCTCTCTCTCTCTCTCTCTCTCTCTCTCCTCTACTCGTTCGCCTCGGGTTAGAAATAACTGATAGGCATGCATGGCCGCTGGTGGTAGGTAATCTCTCTCTCTACGACCGTTAATCGTTAATCCCCCGTTACGTTCAACTGTCTTCCGTTTCGGGCAATCCGTCAACTCTGATATGTCTCAGCTTTGTAATAGAATAATTTATATTTATTATTATTATAAATGGCAAAATAGCCCTTTCCGGGTCCCCCGCCTCCTTCAGACGTTTCTATCCTTGGCCAACGTCCACCAAGACTCCTGATATCTCTCCATCTTTCCATCCATCCTCCGTGGTCTCCCTATTGTCCTCCTTGGCCCCTTCAGATTTACTTTCCTTCAACTGTTGCAGTCTCGCTCATTCTTGGAATCTGCCCTATCCCACTTCAGTTTCTTACCCGTTGTTGCATCCCCGAAATCCTTACAATTGCTATAATCCTTTGCTGTATCTAATTCGCCATTCTTCCTTTCTTTACTTCAATTGCTCCAAATTGCTTCTAAAAATTTTTGAGAGATGTCTGCAATGCGTAATTTCAGGATTTTCGAAGATGTCAGGAATATAAAATATCGACAGTTATCCATAACCTCTGCAGAAGTCAGGCAGCAGTAATTAGCATTGAAGGGGTTAGAAACGAAAGCAGAAAGGCAAGGATGTCCATATTCTTTAACGTATACAGGGAACAGGGGACGAAGAAAATTAATAAGGAAGATGGAAAGAGAATCAAAATGCAAGGATAAATAATAAGAAAACGCTGAGGTTGATATTGTGGTATTAGGGGAAGTCAGAAGAAGACTTGGAAAGCATGATCAATGGCAGTCAGAAATAATTAGAATTTAAGGGAAGAGTACAATATCAGGATTAATAGACGGAAAACGGAGTGTAAAAACTGTGCAAGGCTGTTATATTTTGGGAAGGGATAATTCGTTGGAACTCAAGGATTTCTGCTACTTTGACAGTGTAATAACTCTAGAGTAGGATAGGCACATCAGGCGAGGAAGAGGAAATTACTTAGGCTACGATAAGTGTGAATATTAGGAAATCGTTGCTGAAAATTTTGGAATGGAGCGTGGCGTCATATGGGGTTCCGAAACGTTGGACGATAGGAGTTGCAGGAAAGGAAAAGAATAGAAGACTTTGAAATGTGGTGCTATATAGGAGAATGAGACAGCAGGGTGGATAGAATGACTAAGGGGTAAATTATTAAGAGAATAGGGGGGGGGGAAGAGCGAACAATGTGGAAGAGTTTGACGAAGAGAACGGATAGATTAACAGGTCACGATTTGAGACATGAGGATCTTGAAAAAAAAAATAGCACTGTGAGGGAAATGTGTGTAGGGGGTAAGAACAGAAGAGGGAGGCGGAGGTTGGACTAGGCTAAGCAGATGAGCTAGGAAATTAAAAGGATAGGTTAGCATGGAGGATTGCATCAGGCGAGTCTTAGGACTCAATACTACAACAACAACAACGACGACAACATCAGATTCCGTCTCCACTTTTAGCAGCAGCAGCAGCACCTCATAGAATCTCACCTGTTGATAAGTTGATTTTGTTAGCAACTACTGTCGGTGGCGTCCATGTCGGCGGCGGTTTTCCCCCAAAGTCACTTGGCCGAACACCTGTTTGAAATAAAGTAAAGTATGGTAGTTGCTGTGTTACGTCATGTTTAGCTATCTTTTGGAAACGTTCCGTGGTCCTTATAATTACATTCCTTGTTAATCGGTAAGTAATAATATTTATTGTTTTTTTTGGGGGGTGGTCGTGGATCAGTTTGGAGTTGAGCTCCAAAGCTCCTTGTTTGATGAGTGGTTTATCTGCCCCTGAGAAGAAACTGACTATATTTTAAGACGGCAACAGTTATTTTGTAAACGCAGAATGGCGTAGGAGGAGGAGGAGAAGATCCGCTTTCTTCAGATCCGCACCTGGGAATTTGAAGTTTCGTAGTCTCTTGCTTGCTGATGAAGGATGACGCCACGACGTCAGCTACGTTTCTTTTTTTCCCCGGGTACACGGAGCAGGTTTTCTGCAGAGGCACTTCCGATAGCATTTCCTTTCTCTCTCTCTCGCTCAGCCTTTGTACGGAGACTTGCTCAAGGACCTCCTCCTCCTCCTCGTCTTCGCTCTTCCTTCTTACTACTGGCAACTTACTCTAAATTCCCTCCAAATACAAACTGTTCTTCCGCCAACAAGAATACTAGTCCAGAAATCACCGTCTCTCCATCTTTGGTTTTCGGCTGAAGTGATCCAATTACCTTCCTTTTATTGTTCGACCACGTTTTCTTTAAAACAGATTCCTCATCAGATTGCTGTTTTGTACGGTACCATCGACGTGTCACCACACGTTGTCGTCAGGATTGCGCGACAAACCTAACGCCGAGCTTCATCTTGTTACCAAACGCGGCATTCATCTTGCCGATATTCTTTTTCGGGCGGCGCTCACGGGGCTCGTCGTCTCTGACAACTCAAAAAAAAAATGATGGCGTAACCTCTCTGACCAAGTCCGCGAGTGGTGATAATTGATAAACCATACGAATGGTCAGTGGGCGACAGCAAACACGTTGTTGGGATTTCTTCAAGTTTTCCTTTCCATCTATCCTTCTTGGATTTTCAATTTTGTTTCAACTATTTCCTCTATAGGAAAGAGAAAATAAAAACCCTGAATAAAGCATGAAAATATGACGAAACGGTGTTATTAATTAAATACTAAAGTTTTATTTCAAAACTACTAGGGGTAGAGAATTTAATTTTTATTCCAATCAACCCCAACCCCCCTTGTCATTCCCTCAAACACACACACAGCTACGGTTTTTAATTTGGCCGACAGGGGCTGTTAAAATATCTCACCTCCAATCTAATTCCACAAGGACAATTTTAAAAAAATAATAATTATTATTGATGAATAAAAACACAAAAGAATGGCCAAAATTCAAAAAAAAAAATTGAAAAATTTAATTCTGAATCGGCTTTGTTCTTCTCCCTGTTACGGCTTCATACCATTCAGGAGACTTAAAATATAGTCAGTTTCTTCTCAGGGGCAGATAAACCACTCATCAAACAAGGAGCTTTGGAGCTCAACTCCAAACTGATCCACGACACACCCGAAAAAAAAATTATTACTTACCGATTAACAAGCGCTGTAATTATAAGGTCCACGGAACGTTTACAAAAAGATGACTAAACATGACGTAACACGAGAAAGAGCAACTACCATACATACTTTATTTCAACGCAAGGTTGTCCCTTGAAAGGGAAAATGACACACAAAATTATAAAAAAGAATTATTAGAAATTCTTTTAACGGAATAAAAGAGTCACAACATAAAGAAAGTACAAGTAATGAGGAAAAAAATTTGGTTACAGGAAAAAAGGGGGAAGGGGAAGTAATTTTAAAATTATTTAAATGAATCAGTAATAAAAGAGTCATAAAAGGAAGAAAGTACAAGTAATGGAGAAAAAAAATTGGTTACAGGAAAAGAGGGAAGGGGAAGTAATTTTAAAATTATTTAAATGAATCAGTAATAAAAGAGTCACAACATAAAGAAAGTACAAGTACCGAAAAAAAATTTGGTCACAGGAAAAAAGGTAGGGGGAAGTAATTTTAAATTATTTAAATGAATCAGTAATAAAAAAGTCACAACATAAAGAAAGTACAAGTAATGGAGAAAAAAAATTGGTTACAGGAAAAGAGGGAAAGGGAGGGGGAGGGAGTAATTTTAAAATCATTTAAATGAATCAGTAATAAAAGAGTCACAACATAAACAAAGTACAAGTAATGGAGAAAAAAAATTGGTTACAGGAAAAGAGGGAAGGGGAAGTAATTTTAAAATTATTTAAATGAATCGGTAATAAAAGAGTCATAACTTGAAGAAAGTACAAGTACCGAAAAAAAATTTGGTGGGGACCAACTTTAGAGACCTACACAGCCATGATTTTCAATTTCTTCTGAATATAATCCACCATAATTTTATTTGTAATATAATATAATTTTTAAACATGACGTCATTGGGTACTCTAAAGTTGAAATGAAATTTGTTCCTATAAATTCTCTTAAATTTTGACACATTGGATGTTAAATAAGGTCGAGCAGCAAATAAATTGCGGTCGGTGGCGCCCATGTCGGCGGCGGGGTTTTCACACACAAAAAGTAACTTTTACCCCAACACCGAAGGAATTCTGATTGATTATGTATCTTTTCACATGACAAACTTCCAAAATGGAAAGTTATTAATTATTGTCGGTTTTGATGATGTTGGTTTATTTTTTTGGGGTAGTAAGCGCAGTTTCCTTCCTTCCCTTCCTGTGTACCTCGTCGTCGCTGTTAATGGCGACGGTGAAGCTTTGATTGCTTTGCCAGTGGGTCCACCAAAACCACAGTCGGTCACTTAGGACGAGGGTAGGAGTAATTCCAGAAGCAATCTTGGTTGCAGACTGTGTGGTCTCTGGAAGGAGGTAATGGGCATTCGTTCGGGTGGAGTGGAATGGAATGGAATGGAGACGGGGTTCCAGGTAATTACAGACTGTTCCCGAATTGCCTGCACTTTTGCGTCTCATCTCTCGACCCCCGAGGGGGCGGGGTTTAATGTAATAATAGCCTCCTTCTTAACCAGAGGACGACTGCGGAGGTTTTTCTACAACTGACGAGCTACCATCGAAACTGTGTTTGGATTATTATATTTTCATTTAGGACTCCTTCACGATCCTGATGATCGACAAATGAGGAGAAATCTTCACTTATGACAATTTCATTGGTAAAACCATTGCTTTCAGTCTCGACACGTTGACCTTTTACGCGCAAGGTTGTCCCTTGAAAGGGAAATGACGCACAAAATTATTATAAAAAAGAATAACGGAATAAAAGAGTCACAACATAAAGAAAGTACAAGTAATGGGAAAAAAATTGGTTACAGGAAAAAAAGAGGGAAGGGGGGGAAGTAATTTTAAAATTATTTAAATGAATCAGTAATAAAAGAGTCATAACATGAAGAAAGTACAAGTACCGAAAAAAAATTTGGTTACAGGAAAAAAGGGAAGGGGAAGTAATTTTAAAATTATTTAAATGAATCAGTAATAAAAGAGTCATAACATGAAGAAAGTACAAGTACAGAAAAAAAATTGGTTACAGGAAAAAAGGGAAAGGTATTGAAGTAATTCTAAAATTATTTAAATGAATCAATAATAAAAGAGTCACAACATGAAGAACGTACAACTACCGAAAATAATTTGGTTACAGGAAAAGAGGGAAGGGGAAGTAATTTTAAAATTATTTAAATGAATCAGTAATAAAAGAGTCATAACATGAAGAAAGTACAAGCACCGAAAAAAAATTGGATACAGGAAAAAAGGGAGGGGGAAAGTAATTTTAAAATTATTTAAATGAATCAGTAATAAAAGAGTCATAACATAAAGAAAGTACAAGTACCGAAAAAAATTTGGTTACAGGAAAAAAGGGAAAGGGAAGGGGTAATTAATATTAAAATTATTTAATTGAATCAGTAATAAAAGAGTCATAACATCAAGAAAGTACAAGTACAGAAAAAAAATTTGGTTACAGGAGGGAAAGGGATGGGTGAAGTAATTCTAAAATTATTTAAATGAATCAGTAATAAAAGAGTCGTAACATGAAGGAAGTACAAGGACCCCCCCAAAAAATAGGTTACAGGAAAAGAGGGAGGGGGAAGTAATTTTAAAATTATTTAAATGAATGAGTATTAAAAGATGTGATGTGTGATCGCCCTTGTACGACATTTACCTCTCCCGAAATTGACGTTGCGTGTGGTGACGTAGGCGACCTCGCGTGCCGAAGGTTCACCTCTCCTCTCGACCACCGTCATTACCGAAACGTTTCGTCATCAGCAACTGGAATCTTGGCCACTTCCGAGAAAAAAAAACAATAAACACACACACACACACAGACAGGTGAGTGTGCGCCTCAGAAATTTCCACATTCACCGCGACTTATTAATAAGTGTGTGTTTGGATAACTCTGACGTCACTTCTCAAAGGTTATAAGGGAGACAGACAGACAGACTGAGAGAGAGAGACAGAAAATAACGTGACCGTCCGTATAAGTGTAACAGACTCGCTGGTTTACTATTCACCTTGCCTTTTCAGCGTCACGACAGATTTGAAAAAATGAAATTCACGGGATTTTGTCTTTACCTCCAACATTCTACTGCAGCTTAAAGAGATAATGTTCCTCGACGTTGTGACTCTTTTAGGTACCCCCTTTAATTATTTATTTATTTAGAAATTTACTCGCAGTTCTGTAAAATTCGCGTATATTCGTTAGTTAACCCTTGCTAGGCTACCTTGCTCTACCTTCCGCATCCCCCCTTTTCAATTCCCTTCCTATGCTATTAAAGGGGAGTTGCCTGTTTCAGGATCATCCTCATGTAGCCTGTTAACCAAAAAAAAAGGGGGGAGAGAGGACGCTGCGGGAGTTTTCTCGCAGGCGCTTCAGCCCAGAGTTGACTGCGGGGCTTACCTGATCATGTCGGGGATGCCTCCTGCACTCTCTCTCTGGGTACTTTTTATCAAAGTTCTCACATGCCGAGACACCTTCACCTATTTTAGGAGGTATATGTACCGGGGTCAAAGACCTTGGGCATATGGCAAGAGTTGTCCTCCGCTGATCCCATTGGGAGATCAGTCAGTCGGCCAACTGCCTCCTGAATCTCGCGTAGAGACACGGAGAAGGGAATGCTGCGTCCCCACAGCAAACTCGTCTCCCGTCATTCACAGGGAAGAGCGTGAGAATAGTAGCCAACCAATGCTCCCTGACCTACCTGATGCAGGTTTTCTAGGGGTTTCCCTGTATTTCTTTAGGTGAAACACCGCGAGGGTAGGATCCTTAAACCATAGCCCAGGGGCCCCCTAGTTAACCCTTGCTAGGCTACCTTGCTCTACTTTCCGCATCCCCCCTTTTCAATTCCCTTCCTATGCTATTAAAGGATCACCCTCATGTAGCCTGTTAACCAAAAAAAGGGGTGATTTATTTCAGAAGTTGGCATGATGGAGAGAGATGGACGTAAAGCAAGCAAGCAACCACTGAGAGTTTTCTCCTGACTCCCCCTCTCCAACATTTTTTTTCTTTTTCTGAAAAATGAGGAGGAGGAGGATTGTGATATTTTTCCTCTGCCTTCCTCCCTCCCCAGACCTTTCCACTGTGATACGTAATATTATTCTTCGTTTCCAAGATTCGTCCAGACAGTTGTGAATTTGTCTCTGTGATACGCCCTCGCTCTTCCATTTCCTTCCTTTCCCCCCACCTCCCCTCTCTACGTATCTCATCAGCTTGCGTTATTTCTTTCCTCGCCTCGCATCACACCCCCTCTGAGTTGTTTTTTCTGAATAATTAAATGCAAAAATGAAAAAGGGGGACGGAACGGACATGAATATTATTTTGGCGAGTTGTGTTTGTAAATGATTATGACAATTAAGTAAAACAAAAAAAAACTTACACACACATTCAGTAATTTGCGTAAATAGTTAGAAAACGTTTCTTTTTTAACAAAATCTGTCGTATTCCAAGAGCTTTCCCCACGTGAGTAAGTAATGGACAGTGATTATTATCACAGGATACTTCATTTTCCGGCGTCCAGGATATGAAGGTTGGTTTAAGCTGGCTTCGTCAAGTGTATATGTATTTTCTTTTCACATTTCTTCCGCCAAATTGATATGAAAATGTCGGGAATGTGTATCTTCCCTTGTCTGTTCATATCTCTCTCTCTCTCCCTCTTGACACTGCGCACTTTGCTTACGCCACTTTGCTTTGAAGCCAATGTCGGCCAACTCCATTTCCAACCTTCACCAACATCGGCCAATAGAAGCTTACCTCTCCTCCTCCTCCTCCTACCCATGGCCAACGCGTAGACGATCCATAAAAACTGTTCGGTGTTCAAATTTGAGCTAATGTCTGATAACTTGCGTCTGCAAGAAAGACTTAAGCACTGGTTTGTGATTTTGGGCGTCGGCAGAAATCTTCTCTTTAGTTACTTATAAAGGGAATGAATAACCTGATTCTGTGAATTGTTAGGTTTTGCTTTTTATTCAAATTAAACTAACTTTTCTTTTATATTTTTCCTCCGTCACTTTTACCTTGGTAGAAAACTGGAAGGTTTAGTAGTTAATTTACGTGATTTCAAGTTTGCAAAGTGGAAGGAAGGCTTAATGCGTTGTTCCCCCTACGGACGGCTTTTTCTTCCCCCCCTGCAAGAAGATTAATCTGGTTCGCCTATTAGCTACGAGACGACCTACGTAAGAATGTGGGGGAAATGCATTTTACATGCAGGAGCCGCAGCATTCCGTTCAGCGGGGAGGAAGAGGTTTTTTGTTTACATATCCTGCCTCATCATTACAGTAGCTCCATTTTTGGATTCCCTTTTACTAAGGACATTGTCGATACGGACCTGGAAAGTATGAATAACGAACTAAGGGCAAGCGTTTAACTAATAAAAATTTATGTTACATAAAGTTTAGTTTACAAAAATAATTGAACTAAAACACCCAAGTGTATACAGGCTGAGGACTGTAAATGTCGGGAGACACTGAAACAAGTCATTCGATTCAGGACACTTAGGATCTACACGGACAGTAAATGCCCTAAAAATTGAACCACCACAAGCTTTTTTCAATGACGTCAGCTCCGCTCCGCACCACTTGTCCCTGTGGTGGGTCTTGTTCCAAGTCCACGCTCATGAGCGCCCATAATCAACGGATAACGTCTCCGTGTCGTCGGTGTCTGTAATTGGTTAAACGTTCAAAGTTCACTAGTTTTTAATACAACGGTTCTGTTTATTTTCTTTACATTACTTTAAGACTTTCTTTGAAAAAAAAATGACGAAAGAAAAACAATAGTAGTTAACAAAGTCGGGAGTTTTGTTTCGCTTTCATTTTTTTGGTCCACGAGTTTCTATTATTTGGCTTCATTGTGATGCTTTCTTCAAAAGTTTCTTACTCTGTCATTTGCTATTTAAGAAACTGTACATATATATATATATATATATATATATATATATATATCAAAACAAATTAAGTAAGCGTAACGTTACAACACAGAAAAAATTTCCCCGAAAGTACTGGATGCGGAAAGGTGGAAGATGGGAGTTGCGGAAAGGAAAAGAATAGAGAAGCCTCTGAAATGTGGTGCTGTAGGAGAATGAGATGATGCAAGGGGGTGGATGGAATCACTAACCAGGAAGTTGTAAGCAGAATAGGGGAAGAGAGGAGAATATGGAGAACTTTGAAGGGATAGATTAATAGGGGGAGAGAGAGAACAGAGAGAGGAGAGGGAGAACAGAGAGAGAGGAGAGAGAGAGAGAGAGAGAGAATGCGTGTTAAACAAAGGCAATAGGTAGGTGCGTCAGGTGGTGGAGGAACGTTGATATTGTTTTGCACGCTGCACTTGACCCTGGCGCAACAGGAAGATCTGAAGAGCGGCGAGAGGCAGATGGCCGACCGACTAGGCAGTGGCGCCAACCTGCCGACCGACGACACAGGCGCGGTGACTGACCCTTCCACTACGCGCGCTCACACACACACACACACACACGCGCAATCCTTCCTGCCTGCCTGCGAAAGGCCGCATCTGGTACGACTCTGTTACAACCTCTTCACCCGGCCAACCAAGGACTTGAGAGCCAACAACACTTGATCAAAGCAAGCCCCCAAATCTCTGAGATATTCCATTTTGAATGGTTGCATCCTTGAGTGCCACCGTTTCACAGTCTACCAAGGGTAGATTCAGTACACCCTGCTTGTCCATTTTATCCCCCCCTCCCACTTCCATCCATTTATTCCTCAACAGTCTCCTTTCTGGTCCCACGGAGGATCATCCAATTCTCTCTCACCCATCACAATGATAGGGGTTTGTCAAACCATGGGGGGAAAATACCTCCGTCAAATTCCCTTCATTTTAATGGAAATTTCTTTCCGTCGAGGCAAATTTTCAAGTTGGGAAACAAGAACAAGCCACCTGTTGCTAGGGTCTAGTGAATAAATAAAGTGGATGATCCCAACTCGGGCACTGAGGGCTCCTGGTGCACCTTTTTCGGTCGTTCCTCAACCTCCGAACATAACAGACAGAGCTCAGCTATGAATGTTAGACACCTGAGAGGAATAAAATATCGGGGAAAAAAAGGCTTATACATAACCTCTACAGAAAGCAGTAATTAGAATTGAAGATCAAGAAAATAAATCAGAAATCAAGAAAGGAGTAAGACAAAAACTTACATATAGAACAGACGGCGAAGAAAGTTAAAAACTGAATATTGAAAAGAAAATCATCCTGCAAGGGAATTGAGGTACAACAGTGATGAAGGCGAACGCCGCCACGATGGGCTGGAAGAAAGAAGGACTTAATTTTTGCCAGATTCTGATCGTTTAAGAAGTAGTCAGACATATAATTTAATAAAGCCAGTTCATCCGGGTCCTCAAAAATATTTTTTTTGGTCTGTAGTGATGGATCTAAGATTCATCACGAATCTGTGGGTTACTCCTGAGGAACACGATCACCTTCTGTTTGGAATAAAAACTTATCATTACGTAATGTATATGAGTTATTTATAAAAACGACTGAACTTTACAGATGATTATGTCCCAAAGTTCTCTACGTGCTTTTAGTGACAATTTATAATTGAATAATATTTATCACTCTTGGACGTCAATTAAAGGATAAGGATGGAAGGATGTGGATTGGCCCCAGTGTAACGTGACACACGTTACCGCGCATTTATTTTTCTTTTCAAATATAATAGTAATAATTCGCTCGCGCGCGTGTAAGCAACAACGTCTCTGGTGGTATGTATGTTAGCAATCAATATCCCTGGTTGTTGTAAACAGAAATATCTTTGGGTTCGCGAATATGTCATTTCCATTTATTGTATTTTTTTTCGCGTGATTTAAATTAAATTAAAAGTGTAACGTTAATATACGTTTGATGTTAATTTGTTGACACACAAAGGAAATTAATACTGAAAGGTCACAAATAGTGAAAAATTACAATGAATAAACAGTAAAGGAAAACAATTGAAGTTATATTTTCTTTGAACTGGACGTATTGTTGGTGATGTCTGTATTCCTTGGCTTGGAGCTGCTGGATGTGTGTGTGTGTTAGGGAGACATCCCAGGGAGACGATTCATGGTCTGTATACATGTATATATATTTATATATAAACAGTCTATTCAATTAGTTAATTGAATAATTTTACTTAAATAATTTTAATCAGTGTTGTATTCATATAAGTCAACCGAAATTGTTGTTTCCACATTGTTATTAATTATATTCATTTCAAATATTACATGTAATTTGTGCGTTGAAACGAGAGACTGTATCAAACTCGCCCCCTGGCTGATGACGTCACGACCAGGACCAGTGACGTCACGCTTGCATTTCCCCCTGAGACGCGAACCAAAGCACCACCAGATCCTCTCCTCTTTCCAGTCCATCTTACTACTGCTGGTGCAACAGAACCAGCTACAACCATACCATGGTACAGCAATACCAAGGCAAAAATATTATACCCATTAGGCCTGAGATATATAGACAGTGCTCGTGTTTTCTTCATGCATTATAAAACGGTTTAACCATTTTGTTAAAAATATAATAAAAAGTTGTTTGTTCGTTTCGATACGAATATTTATTTGTGTAATGTCGCACCAGGATCTCTCTCTTCTACAAATGATGGGGAAAGCTGACACCTGTATCTGTCCTGGTCCGTTTCGAAGTTTTCCCCCATCCTGATCCTTCATAGCGCTTGGAATTTTTGATTGAAGAATTTCTTCTTCTGTTCCTCAATTAAAACACTGACTCGTGTGTGATGGGGGCCAAACGGCCATTCTTCGTTGTTGAAGTCAAGGTCGTGAGAGAATTGGATCTGGTGATTGTCGGGGTCTACTTACACTATTTGGGGGGAGAAAATCTGGCACGTGAGGGGTTGCTTGGACGGTAGAGAGCGCCGAATTCCTGAGGTTTCAGGTTCCCAGGTCCTTCCTTCCCACTCTGATTTTTTTTAATACTCTGGTGCTGCTTGATGTACCCTGGTTGACCCTGGCTTTATGTGTGATCCGGAGTTGTTGGAGAAAGAAACAAAAAAGAGGGGGGAAAAACTGCGAGTTGGCGAATCATCATCAGGACAGCTGCGGGGTCCGCTGTGATGAATGATGAATGGAAGTATTTGGATAGCCGGAAAACGGGGTATGTCGTTGAATGATCGTCTGGTTATCTGCAGAGGATTTTATCGTTGACGAAAAGGAATTTAGAGCTCAGTTCTTCTATACATTTATGTACTAGGTTGTTACGATTTTCCAAATCACACGTCAATTTGGACGGATCTGTTGAAAATGAAGGAACTCTGGAGAGATGGTCACTTTTCGAGAAGCTGATGATGGGAGGCTCCGTGCTGACAGAAGCAAGCAAATGGCGTTCCTCCACTTGGAGCTGGTATTTCCCATGAAGGAGAGGCATCCGGATCTAGACCAAAGTGAGAGGACTTACTTTTTTTTTTCTGTTCTCGTCGGTGGTACTCATGCTGCTGCTGCTGCTGGTGGTGTTTAATTATCGCTTCTGAATCCTTACAAGGGGGGCTTTCGAAACATATTCCCGGAACTTTGGAGCTCGCTATGTCGGACGGCATATTTCCATCTTACTCATTTACCCCTTTTAATTGCAAAACAGCAGCTGCTTGATGAAACATCTACATGTTCCGAGGAAGGAATTAACGGGGTCATTCGCCTGCCGTCAGTCGAGTTTGACATCACACACGGACATTGCGCCACGGCCCCTTTTGTGTGTTCCTTCATCTCCCCCCTGATTTCCTCGCAAGCGTACAAGGGAATCCTTTCATTCAGCAATGTCACTTACACCTTATGATTCCTTTTTACCTCTTCTTTATTGCAGGCCAATGGCTGAGCCAAACATTGGGAGCCAATCGTGGTTGTCTCATTTTCCTATCATCATCACCACCACAATGGACCCAATACATCGATCGCCCTCTTTGCCACTGCGCACTTTGCTCGCGCATATTCGTCTCCTTTGATGTGTGTATTTACTTAATTTTCTTCTCCGTTTATATTTCCTTGGTAATTCTTTCCCAATTTCAAATTGTCCTTATTTTTTTTTACCTATTCATGCGCACTTCTATATTTCTTCTCTTTATTTTAATAGTTCTCATTTTGAAAATTTATGGTCATTGTGCAGTATCTTCTCTTCATGAGTGTATTTATCTTATTTTTATATGTAGTTTTTTTTACTTATTTATAAATCGTCTTCCTTTTATATGTTGCTTCGTGTGTGTGTGTGTGTGTATTAATCCTATTTCCTAAAATAATTTTTATATCTGCTTGCTTTTTTATTTCTACATCTTCAATTTTCCCATTTACAAATTTACCAATTTGTATATATCTTCAACTGTGTGTTAATCTTACCCCCTCTAGTTTATTTTCTTGTAATCATTTTGAAATCCTGTTTATCTTTTACATGTGATTTGATTGTGTATTAAATATGTTAACCTAGTACATCTTTCATTTATTTTTGTATCTCAAAACGTCTTTTTTTTAAAAAAATATTTCTCTCCTCGCAGGGTAAGAGTGGCGTATTATGGATTTTTTTTCCTCTTTAACTTTCTATCTCATTTTCCTTCTCTTCTCTTTTACTTTTTCCACGTCAAATTGGAATTTTTTTTATACATTTCGTCCTTTGAGCACTAATTTTCGTTTTTTAAATATAGTGATTAATTATTTAAGGGGGGCCCTCCCCTGACGTTCCAGAAGCAACATCAAATTTTTCTTGTATTTCAATTAAATAACGAGGAGGTTTCCGAAATATCAGGGGACGAAACGTTTCCAATTTAAATAATTTCCATTTACCGACTTTCGTGCATTCTTTATGTTTTATTAAACATTGTCTATTGATCTGTTGTTGTTGTTTTATTTAAAAAAAAATTTCTTCAGCTTATAACTGCCTTCCTTTTATATTTCTCTTCGGGAGCGTGTATTAATTCTATTAAATTATTTATTTTCCCTCTCCAACTTTTTGGTTTCTTTAACACATTTTCTTTTCAATGACTATTTTCCCTCTTTATTTATTTTTATGATTGCAAATTTATGTTTCAAGTCTTTTTTACGTATAAATTTTTTATATTTTTTTTGTGGATTTTCAAATAGTCTTCTTCAAATATCTCTTCGTTTCTGTATTTCTTATGTATGTATGTATGTGTCCGTCTAGCTCTTGTATGGATGAAACGTGAATTGTGTTCCTATTATTCTGTTATCACAACTGGTCGCCTTTTAGAGTGTTGTTTCCTGTAATCAAGTGGCAGAGACAAAGGTTTCGAGACTGTCAGGGGGCGCAAGTTAGTTAAAGAGTGGAGAGGAAAGAAGAGGAGAGACAGACAGACAGACAGGTTGGCATGCATGCCGACATGCCACTCCGTGTGACGAAAGATCGCGAGCCTGGAATCTCGTCGTCGCAAAAAAGCGCCCCAAGAACCAACCAACACTAGGCGACGTGACGCCGTACACGTTCAACCCCCCCCCCTTTCCCCCTCCCCCCTTCCTAACCACCTACGACTCTTAATAAACCTTCGCAGTCGAAGAACAGATTGATTAAAACAATACAAAAAAGATTTTTAATAAAATTTTGGCTGCAGCTGCTGCATGGTAAAGATTGATTGGCAGACAGACACCAAAAAAAGAATTTAAGTTTGTAAATGATGGGGGGAGGGGGGATATTAATTAATGAATTTAATAATTGAGTTTAAATATTTACATTTATTAATTGTAAACACAATAATTTTTAATATGGGTAGTGCGTGTATATATTATGTAGAAAAATAATTAATTAAAATGGGATTGTATTAAAGATCTCAGGGTATTAATGGTTTGGGTGTTGACCCACACGTGTAGCAGATCTCTTACTGTTCGTTGACGAACCTGAGTTGTTTTCATAGGATGCGTCTCGTCGCTGTTGTGATTTCCGTGTTGTGGAACTTGAAGCGGCCGGTAGACAATAGCTGCTGCCGGAATTGAGGAAACTCCGCTTTTTCCTCTTTCTTCCCTTGTTGTTAAGAGACCTTTCTTCCCTGCTTCCTGGACTGATCAAAGCATGGTCCACCTCACCACCAATCTCCTCTCTCCACCACTTCTCTGCTGCCAATCTCCTTTCGCCACCACCACCTTGTATCACCAGCCAAAAATCTCTTTCTCCACCACTCTCCTTCAATATCCTCTCACCATCACCTTGCAAAAATCTGTCTTCAAAATTGTCTCCGCCAGCCTCTTTAAAGCCTTGTCCCTCCACTTATCCGACACCTATCACCTAAGGTGGCAGGGATGGATATTCTCCAATCATATCCCTTGTTTCATTTGGGGAACACACACACACACACCCCACCCGGTCACCAAATTCCCAGGCAGATTAATTAGGACATTCCGAAACCTGAGGCGACAAGGAGGAGGTGTCCGAGCTGCTTTATGGTCCAGGTGTCAGCCGCAGTCCCTTTGTTATTATTCCGAGCCGCCAAGACGGCGCAAGGAAAAACCATCCATCCCCTTCTTCCTTCCTTCCTGGCAAGCGACTTGCTCATGCCGGAATATTTCTTATTTAAGTTTCCGTAAATAATAATAATAAAAAAAAATTGGACGCGGGTCCTACCGCTCACTGCCTTCTGTAGAGGTTATGTATAAGCCTCCTTTCTCGATATTTTATTCCGGTGCTCTCCAAAATCCTTAATAAAGTGTTATCCAGTTCACGTTATCAAACGCATTTTTTTTCTCTAAATCTACAAATGCCATGAACGTAGGCCGGCGTTTTCTTAACCTGTCTTCTAAAATTAGATAAATTTTGGAGAGTAAAGAAATTTTTTTGTATATTTTCCTTGCAGTATGACCTCTTTTCCGTTTACGTCATTTTTAGGTTTCTTCGTCACCTGTTCTATATATATAAGTTAAAGTGTTTGGACATCATTTTTGGTCCCTGTCTTCTAATTACTGCTGACCGCCTTCTGTAGATGTTGTGGATGACTCTTCCCTCCATCGATATTTTATTTCTGTTCTTTTTCAAAATCCTTAGTAGAGTGTTTCAGTTAGCATTATCCTGTGTGTAGCCCAGGGGGAAATCCCGTCAACACTAATGCTTACAAGTCCACGTAACTGATCTCTCTCTCTCTCTCTCTCTCTCTCTCTCTCTCTCTCTCCGCGGAAGTCCCTCTAAATAAATGTAGCAGAACCGCACGGTCAAGTTTTAACAGTCAGGGAGTCAGGCAGTCAGGACCTTCCTTGGTTAAGGATGATTTATTACGACTCTAGACTCCTTCTCTGCATTTGAAACAAGTTCACTTCATCAACATATCAACAGGTATTAAGTTACCGTACAAGGAATCTAAAACGGGAGCAGAGAGCTTTTTTAAAGAAAAAAAGAAAGATGACTAGGACAACTGTTGGTGTAGCTGTAGATTTCTATTCCGGGATTCATCCTTGACCTTACACACACACACACACACGTACAAATGCTCCCACCAGCTAAAATTTGCTGAAAATGGTTGTTGGGAAACGTTGTAAAAATTACCATCACTAACGTCAAAAAAGTAGTTTTTCTCATAATAATATTTCACGTTTTCGAATATCTGATCCTTTGGGTGGCCATGTTTCTTTTGCATACGTGACAGTTGGTCTTATTGTAGTGTTTAATATTCTCACGTTTGCCTTCCGTGATTTTATCTTACTTTTGAAGAGTTCTCATAATAAGCTTTGTTTCTTCTTATTCAAGTAGGTAGTCACTATTCACTGTTGTGCTACCCAAAGTAGAAAGTCAGTAAGTAAAATGAATTTAGCTGTTCCATCCCTCCCGTGAACTATTTTTTAATATTTTGCACCCATGGCTGGCGTCCCTGGATGTTTCTCACGTCACGGTCACGCAGAACTGATTTTAGATTATTGTTGTTTCCATTAATCCTCGATTGAGGAAATAGGATACTACGTCATACGTTAAAAATTAAAAATGAACAAAATAAAGTACATAATTAAAGACAAATAAACTTAAAATAAATTAGTAAAAGAAAGTGTATATAGACAAAAGTCAATATAAACACAACACCAGGGACACACACACTGGGAAACACAAACAAGCACACACACACACACTGAGGAACACGCAATGGAGGAGTTTTGAACTACTTGGACCAGGAAGGAAACTCTGTCCTTGCTCCAGCAGCAGCAGCAGCTATATACATGAAACAAACAAACAAACAAAAGAGCAGAAAAAAACTGAATAGAAATTTTAAAGATATGTGATGTGCTATTTTACAAGGTTGGCAGCAGCAGCTCATTCAACACTTTTTGCAGCAGCAGGAACCTTGATTTTAAATACTAGAAGAGGGACGATTAAGAAAATCCTGTATCCACAGAGTAAAACAGCAGCAGCAGCGCCGCCATTTAAAAGAATAGTTTTTTTACTCTGCTTCACCACGAAGCTTTTGTAGTTACTATTTTTAACCTCTGGTGGACAGGCTTTGTTATAGAAATTATCCCCCCGGCGGGTGTGTATTGTGAATACTTTTCTGGTGTAAGGGAAACAGGGCGTGAATAGAAATTTTAAAGATATGTGATGTGCTATTTTACAAGGTTGGCAGCAGCAGCTCATTCAACACTTTTTGCAGCAGCAGGAACCTTGATTTAAATACTAGAAGAGGGACGATTAAGAAAAATCCTGTAGCACAGAGTAAAACAGCAGCAGCAGCAGCGCCGCCATTTAAAAGAATAGTTTTACTCTGCTTCACCACGAAGCTTTTGTAGTTACTATTTTTAACCTCTGGAGGAAGGAAGGAAGGAAGGCTGTTGTATAAAATTATCCCCGGGGGTGTGTATTGTGAATACTTTTCTGGTGTAGGGAGAACAAGGGCGATGCTTGTCCGACCTTAGAGCTGAACCTCTGATTTCTAGTCACGCGCGTATTCATTCATGAAACTCGCCATTTGTTTGAAACAAATTAAGTGTTCCGCTTTACAAACTTTAATATTTCATAAATATATATATATATATATATATATATACAGGCTTGGTAAAGTAAGTATTTGCAAACTTTTGAAGAAAGGTTTTGCAGCAACTCCGTGATCTAGAATTCGTGCTAGAAAGTAGTATTCTACTAATTGCACGCCGCTTTTGCAACTTAAATATTTCAATTACTCCTGGAAGACGCTCCATGGCTCATAATTGAATGAAAATACGCGAAATAAACACCATTTTGACGTACTTTTTGTCAACCAACGTTGTTGCATTATTAGTGTTGTGAGAGAATAACAAGCTGGACTTAGTTTTCCGGGCAAGCAGATCATCAACCATGGTCTCGGTCATTCCTTCCACTTTAATTTATCGTCAATCCGAAGGCCCGAGGAACTGTGTTCAAGACTGCTTGACGGTCCGCAGCCCTCGGTGTTAGACATGGCGGAGTGATGGTTGTGAGGATCCCTTACAGTGTGTGGTAAATGGTAAGAGCAGCGGCGGCGGCGGCAGAGGATCGTTAACCTCGCCCGCTCATGTTTCCAGTTTGCGTGTACTCGGTCCAGTCCGGTCCGGTCCAGATGGACGGACGCTCGCCTTCCCTTCCCTTTCCTCCGCAAAGGAGTGCGATAAATTAGCGGCTCGGCCATTGTGGACCATAAAATTAATGCGCTCCCCTGGCCATCGTAAATGAAATTCGCTCGATACATTAAGAAGAACCTTTTTACCTTTCCTCTTAATGTACTACTTAGCCGAGAGCATTCCGCTTCCCTCTCCCCCTTTCCTCCTCCACCTCTCCTCTCCCCTTTCCCATCTCTCTCTCTCACAATCTTTTTATTCCTTGTCCAGATCCGGAACTAACGGAACTTTTAAAAAAAAAATTCCACAGAAACGATAAGGCTTATTAAATTACTCCCGTAACTGTTCAGCGTCGAACCAGCTACGATGCATTAATCTCCCTTGTGGCCTGAGAGGCGGCCATTGAAAAATTTTTTTCCCCCTCCCTTCTGTTCAACTTTGCAGGTAAAGCATGAATCGAGAACCATGCAGAACATTCTTCTGTGTGTGTGTGCCGCAAATCCTCTCCATTTCACCAAATTATTCGGATAGAATTCCTCCCCCCCTCCCTTTAATAAATCAATCCTGGAGGAAGAATACAACACGAGGATTGATAAGAGGGTAAACCAAGAGTGATGGAGTGTAGTCTGGGGAAACAGTGGAATATTAAAGGGATTCTTGAGTAGGATAGCACGGGAAAGAAGGGCTTTACTAACGGATAATACAAGTATAAGTTATTAAGAAATGTTGGTATGGAGAGTGGACGCTGAAACATGGACGGTAGGTAGGACACGCAGAAAGGAAAAGAATAAAAGTTTTCGAAAATGTGGTGTCAATGGTGAACGAGATTGGGCGATAGGGTAAGTAACAAACTAAGGAGGAAGTTGTGAGCAGAATACGACGAGAAGAGAGAACAATATTTATATTAATAGGCTACGTTTTAAGGCATGAAGGGTCTTAGTGTTAGAGGGAAGTGAAGAGAAGAGAAGAGGGAGGTGAATAAGGGAATAGGGAGGATGAGGAAGAATATGGTAGTTAGGTTGGAATTGAGAGTTGCAACAGGACTGAATAGTTACAGCAACAACATATATGCAGATAGTCCAGTGGTTGGTAAACTAACTAAGGAGGAAGTTGTGAGCAGAATACGACGAGAAGAGAGAACAATATTTGATTAATAGGCTACGTTTTAAGGCATGAAGGGTCTTAGTGTTAGAGGGAAGAGAAGAGAAGAGAAGAGAAGAGAAGAGGGAGGTGAATAAGGGAATAGGGAGGATGAGGAAGAATATGGTAGTTAGGTTGGAATTGAGAGTTGCAACAGGACTGAATAGTGCAGCAGCTACATATATGCAGATAGTCCAGTGGTTCTCATCCTCGTCCCTCCGAAAATTACTCTCGAGTGGGAAAGTCTCTGTGTGATAAATGAGTCCTGAATCGTGCAGGTACAGCACTGAAGAGTGAAGGAGAGAGAGAGAGAGGGAGAGAGAGGGAGAGAATGAGAGTGAGTGACGTTGTCACCGAGTTTTTCCTTCGTGTCGGCCAGCTACTTCATTAATTCTCGCCTTTGTCAGCCCATAATAACACACATTACACGGCCGAGCTCTTATAAAGCCATAAAAACAAGCCGCTTAATTGACGCGTTCTCCCAGGAAAATTAGTCGCTCCGTAATTAGTTCTGCTGCTCCTCGGAACGATTGCGCGAGGTAATCACGCGTGTGCGCGCTCTCTCGCGCTGATTGGCTAAATACGGCGAGTAATTGCGAATCGGTTTCGTTTACAAGGCGCTACCGGTCATTGCTCGTTAAACACGTCACAGACCCGACCCAGGGTCGACGCAAGTGAGAAATTTGGCCAATACCTGAGAAACAATTACAGAAAAGACGATAGGACAACCATTCCTAATTGTTCATTAGTATTGAGTGCTTGGTCTGGTCTGATCCATGATAACCATTTCTGCGAAAGCCTTTTAACATCTCATTCCCCTTCCTAATCCGCTCAGCGTATTCCATCCTTGGCCTCTCTCTCTTCTGACCCCTACATTGAATGTTATTTGCGTACAGCAGGACGAAAGACGAGGGTGGGTTTGGTTGAGGCCGAGTAGGCGGGAAACGTCGCCGTTTTACAACATTATTTATTGCCTGGAGTGCATTGGATTTGGACAGTTGGTCCAGGGAGCTGTCCTGAGAGAGAGAGAGAGAGAGAGAGAGAGAGAGTGAGAGTGAGCAGTGGCTGAAGAAGCAACATGCGTAAAAGTTAAATTTGGCATGTTATGAGAAACAAGATTCATTTTGATGGGGAGTACGGAAAACAAAAAGATAACATTTGATGGAGATTTAACCTGAAGAAGAGGCGCTAGAGGATCTAGAAGAGACGTGATCCAGCAAAGGAACATCCGGCAAACCAAGAACGATGACGTCACCACCAGGCAGAACATCTGGTAACGGCATTTTTAACCCGGCTTTTCCAAATAAACCATTCTCGTTGATTCGCGGTTGTTTTCATTACAATTATATTGTTCGTCACCCGCGGTTCCCCGAGAGCAGCCGCCATTTAGGAGCTGCATAGATTCTTTTTTGCTTTACCGACTGAGCCAATTTGATTATACATTTTTTTACTCGTAAATTTATATTTTTATTAAAACTTAATTTGAGTTATATTTCTTTTGGAAATTTTTTAATGTAATATCATCATAATTAAATGGAATATATTCAAATTAAATATACTCTTTTTATTATTATTTAACAATTCCTAGTTATAATAATATTTTTGCGGTGTAAACAAAGACCAAACACCACACTTGTGTTCACTTCCTCTCTAATACTATAAGACCGTCACGTCTCAAAACGTGGACTATTAATCTAAGTCCCCCCATATTAGTCTCTCTTCTCTTATAAATTCCTCGTTAGTTACTCTATCCACGGCACCTTATTCTCTTATAACGCCACATTTCAAAAGGCATCTATTTTCTTTTCCCTGTCTCGCTTCCATACATAAGTACTGGAGGACACAAAAAAAAATTAGATATTATTAAAGATTAATAAAGCCAGTACTTATGCATGGAAGCGAGACATGGGTCTTGACAGTCTGGTATTTCTCGAATCTGGATTTTTGAAAGGAAAATTCTTAGAAGAAAAAGGGGAATGGCGAATAAGGTATAACAAAGAACTATGTCAATTGTGTTATGTAACTCAGGATAGAAATAACTGATATTAAAATAGGTCGACTGAGGTGGACACATTCAAAGAATGAGGGAGACGAGAGATAATAAAAAAACAGTAATGGAAAGTAAACCTGAAGGAAGAAGGAAATTACTTGGGGGACAAACTTCAGTTCAGTAAATTTTTATATGGAATAATATTATGGTCATCAAACCGGACGTAGAAAGGTAATTAATTCATTTAGAATATATACCGAAAGTGTTTTCATTCCGCAATAATTTTCTCTGGAGGAATGACAGTAAATTGTGACCGGAGGAGGTTCAATATGGCGACCAAAAGAAGGAAAGAAAAACGTGAAGATACTTCAGGGGTAACATATTTCTCATTTTCTGGGGGGGCAGATTTTACCTTTTCAGTAGTGCTGGAGTTATAATTTAATTTTTACGTGGCGCAACTTCATACATCTTCAGGATAAGAACCGTGACAAATCGCCTCACTGTATCACTTACTTTTATTACCTTGTTTCCGTAGATGTCGGAGGAGAATTTATCGATCGACATACTCAATATTTTTTTTTCGTCTTTTACCTCTTGAAAGTAAGTGGATAAAGTGTGTATTGACCCCCATAATTCCTGAGGTTCTTCTCCCTCGTCCAAAGAAATGCTCTATTAAAATATAAGAGAGTACACTCCAAGTCTTGCATATTAATAACTTTGACTGGCGAGTCTGGGAACCTGATTCCTCCTCCATGGTTTCTGTTTTTGTGCCGATTCCTTACCACTTGCTACTGAAACGTTGGAACACGGAGTTTCGCAAGTCTCTCTCTCTCTCTCTCCTTTCTTTTAGTCTCTGCCTCGGAATACTCGGGAAACCTGATGATCAAGCCGTCATTCTTACTCTTCCACCTTTCTCTGCAAATTCGCCAGCCATATTGAACCTCCTCCGGGTCACATTTACTGTCATTCCTCCAGAGAAAATTATTGCGGAATGAAACACTTTCAAGTATATATTCTAAATGAATTAATTACCTTTCTACGTCCGGTTTGATGACCGTAGTTTTATTCCGTATAAAAAATTTACTGAACTGAACTTTGTCCCCCAAGTATTTTCCTTCTTCCTTCAGGTTTACTCTCCGTCTCACTTCGGACTCAAAATTATTGTAGTCTACATACGGATAATTAATTAATAGGGGGATTTATTTAATTTTCAATTGAATAAAAAAAAATTGAAAATAAATTTTCTGAGCTCCGAATCTCTTGGTGGTCAATGTACGGTAGCGGGATATCAAGCATGGGGCCGAAAATGCAAGCATTTAAGCGGCCACCTGTGAAGCCGCCGCTGGACCAGTTGAGGAGGATTCTTCATCTCCATCGGGGAAAAGTATAGGGGGAGATAGAGAGAGAGAGAGAGAGAGAGAGAGAGAGGAGGTGTGATTCAAGTTCAATCACCTGGTGCGTTAGGTGTGACCACTTTGAAGAAAGACACGTGGAAAACCCTCTCAGGGAAAGTGTGAGCTGAATTGCGGTTGGGTAAAGCTGTGGGTAATTAGGATCTAGAGGGGAGATCCGAGGTTTTCGAGGTGGATGAACAAATAAGATTGGTGGAAATCAGTCGTTGGTGGAATTTGAGAAGTGATGGTAGCTGAGGTCGATCTCCCGTGTGGTGGTGTTCTCAGCCTCACAACAGACAGCGGTCCCGGGTTCGAATCCTTGTGTTTTTTTTGTAGTCATGGTCAAGTTAAGGCTCACGCTGTCCGCGGTTTCACTCTGCGACATTACATAAATAAATATTCGTATCAAAACGAATAAACAACTTTTATTATATTTTTACAAAATGGTTAAACCGTTTTATAATGCACGAAGAAAACACGAGCACTGTCTATATATCTCAGGCCTAATGGGTATAATATTTTTGCCTTGGTATTGCTGTACCATGGTATGGTTGTAGCTGTGGTTCTGTTGCACCAGCAGTAGTAAGATGGACTGGAAAGAGGAGAGAGGATCTGGAGGTGCTTTGGTTCGCGTCTCGGGAAATGCAAGCGTGACGTCACTGGTCCTGACGTGACGTCATCAGCCAGGGGCGAGTTTGATACAGTCTCTGGTTTCAACGTACAAAGTACATGTAATATTTGAAATGAATATAATTAATAACAATGGAAACAACAATTTCGGTTGACTTATATGAATACAACAATGATTAAAATTATTTAAGTAAAATTATTCAATTAACTAATTGAATAGATTCTATATATAAATGTATACAGACCATGAATCGTCTCCCTGGGATGTCTCCCTAACACACACACATCCAGCAGCTCCAAGCCAAGGAATACAGAGACATCACCAACAATACGTTCAGTTCAAAGAAAATATAACTTCAATTGTTTTCCTTTACTGTTTATTCGTTGTAATTTTTCACTATTTGTGACCTTTCAGTATTAATTTCCTTTGTGTGTCAACAATTTAACATCAAACGTATATTAACGTTACACTTTTAATTTAATTTAAATCACGCGAAAAAAATACAATAAGAAATGGAAATGACATATTCGCGAACCCAAAGATATTTCTGTTTACAACAACCAGGGATATTGATTGCTAACATACATACCACCAGAGACGTTGTTGCTTACACGCGCGCGCGCGAATTATTATTACTATATTTGAAAAGAAAAGAAATGCGCGGTAACGTGTGTGTGTGTGTACGTATGTCACGTTACACTGGGGCCAATCCACATCCTTCCATCCTTATCCTTTAATTGACGTCCAAGAGTGATAAATATTATTCAATTATAAATTGTCACTAAAAGCACGTAGAGAACTTTGGGACATAATCATCTGTAAAGTTCAGTCGTTTTTATAAATAACTCATACATCATAAGTTTTTATTCCAAATAGAAGATGATCATGTTCCTCAGGAGTAACCCACAGATTCGTGATTGTAGATGAATCTTAGATCCATCACCACAGCCCTCAGACCCCAAAAAAATATATATTTTTGAGGACCGGATGAGGTGGCTTTATTAAATTATGTGTGTCTGACTACTTCTTAAACGATCGGAATGTGTCAAGTAAGATAGACGACAGTCCGCAGTCTACCGAGGACCTGAATGGGATGTAGAGCCAAGGAAAAAAAAAAGATGGTAGCCGTATCTTAAGGTTTACAGAAGGCAACATCAGTGACTTCAATGGTGGTTCCTGAGCGTCGGTGATGATAGTTATCCCTGAGCACCCGTCAAACAAGAAACCCATCAAAGCAGTGCGGTCACTTTCTGGAAACTCCTCGTCAAAATCGAAACTTTGACGACACCCGACAAAAATGTTAACACAGGGTGATGAAAAAGTCAGAACTTTCTGAACTGTCTGGAGGGGATTATTTATATTTTCCCCTGTGTGATAAACGTCGTTAGCCGGAGAGAAGACAGGGGACTTTCAACAAATCGAGTATGCATGTAAGAAAAGGGGGAGGGAAGGAGGGAGAGGCAATTATTCTCTAGAGAGAGAGAGAGAGAGAGAGAGAGAGGCAAGCGCACACACACATGCATACATACATACGTAGATTTTAAAGTCGTGTTAATACAAGCGATTGCGTGCAGAAAGAGCTCAACAGGATAAACTCGTTCCATAACCTCGGTACATACTTCCCCCTTCTTCTTCCACATAAATTGAAGATAATTGTCCAGCGGCGGCAGGGAAGAAGAATAAGAATGCTGCTGTTAAACGGAGATACCAATTTCGCGCGAAACATTATTGGATCCATCAGTCCCTCTGTTGAGGAAAATAGGACAAGTCAAAAGAATATGTTACACATCACACACTAAGAATACAAATATAAGAAACAAAAAAAAAATATGGATACAACATATGAGTAAAGTAAAACTGTGTATACAATGATAAATAAAATAAAACAAAGCAAAGCGAAACAAAATATGAAAATACAACATATCAAGAATATGAGTACGAAACAATAAGAGAGAGAGATGGTAAAAGAAACTATGTATACAATGATAGACAAATAAAAGAAAGTAATACATAACATATACAAAAGATATAATTTCTGGATAAACAATGTCAATTTGGAACACTATAGCGGTATAATTTATTATTATTATTATTTTAAAAACTTTTATCGTACAGATTATCAGTTAGGACGATAACGATACAGTATATACAATATTAAAAAAAGGTATATATAATTAACATGATAACGTGAAGATAGGTTAATTCATTTAATTAACCTACTTTAGGAGAATTGGTTATGTTTATTTATTTTTTGCGAGTACCTGAGGGGGCGGCATACGACTTAGGTGGGTGGGTGAGGGATTGACAGGTAGAGAACTGATTTATGGAGGATTAATGAGGATGTGACATGATGATGGTAGAGTAGTGGGTTAGGGTGATGATCAGGGGGAAGGAAGGAAGGATGAGGTCAATCGGAAGTTTTCTTTTGAGGCTAGTGGAGGTATGTGGAGGAGGATTGTCATGGATCGTGGGAGGGGGTTTTTTGGGTGGTTGGTTGAGTGCGCGCTTTTGATTAGGTTTGTTATGGGATTTGGAGATTACTACTGAGTTTACATTGGGAATTTTGATGTTTTTATGGAGGATGACGGAATTTCTTAGGCACCAGCCAGGGAGAGTTTGTGATGGTGCGTAGTATTGTGTTTTGAATTTTGGTTTGAATGGGGTTTTGGCTGTTGTTTCCCTCCCCATATGGAGGAGGAGGCATAGGACCAGGTGGGTTGTATAATGGAGGAGAGGTACATGGTGCTGCTGGTGGAGACAGGGGATGGATTTTCTGTTTAGGAGGGGGGTTATAGAGTTCTGAATTTAATCGGTATAATAGAGATCCACGCACTTGACACGCACAGACACTTCACAATACACTAACTACACTTTGAAACACACGTACGTGGGTAGGAAATCAGGCTCCAGCAGATCTCGTCAATTTAGGTCACGAAACAAAGAAGAAAAGACCGTCAGTGAAAGGATAACGTATAATATATATACACCTGATGTTGGTTTGCATATGATGAAACACTGATTGGAAACAACACAGACACTTGTTATTAGTGAGGATCTTTACAGGAAGCGCCACCTACCCCAACCCCATCCCCTGCCTCTCTTGAACCGTGTAACTTTGTCTACGGGAGGGAAGGATGTACACACTGTGTTCTCTAGATGGACCTTGTGATTAGAATCGGCCTTTTCCCCGGGGGGCGGCGGCGGCGGTGTCGCACACACACACACACACCTCTCTCTAGAAACGAGTTTGCGAGGCTGACAGCGAGGTCCAACTTCCCCCCTTGCGGTTTGCCCGGGACGCGAACTCGTGACAGCCTGGGAAGAAGCAAGCAGGCTAGCCAACCCTCTCTCTCTGTAATTACCGCAAGTGCGATTCCGACCGTAAAGCAAAGTCGATCGACAGTCGGATTAGATGGAGATTACTAGTGCGCGGCGGCCGACACCAAGTAATTCAATAAAACTAACTTAATAACTAGCCACAGAACGAGTACACTTGCAAATTGCTCCGGGAATCTTGGTAATTAGTCCAGATTATCGACTTTTTATTATTATTACACTAATTACACTAGTAAGTCAGCCTGTTTTCTTGAATATCTAACCTAACAGGCCTTATTTTCATTTCTTACAAGATTTGTGTTACAGATTTATTCTATTTTATTTTATAAATATTAATTTTTTTTAACAATAATAAAACTAATAAACTAAAACTAAAGACAGAAGGGTGAATGGGAGTAGGAGGATTGAAGGGAGGGAAAGTGCAGCTGGCGGAATATGGAAGGGAAGAAAGAGAAGGAAGGGAGAGGAAAACTATGTTAAGTCATGGCTGCTTCCATCCTTCTTTTACATTACATTACAGACTGAGATTTTTTAACACTTTTTTTATAATACTTTTATATATATATATACATCAAATATGGAAGTATATTTTTTGCAGGGGGTCTGTAGAGCAGCAGACGCTCTCCCTCCTGCATAAGTTCTTTCTACCAGTAAAGATGCGTGCAGGAGGTCAGCCATTGCTCTATTCTTGTCTCCTGGGCTTCCTTTTTTGGAGGAGGCAGGAGAAGACAGTCTTTCAATGTTTTCGCTTCCTCCTCCTCCTCCTCCCTTCTTCTCTAGTCTAGCACAGGTTGTACTTCCAGCTCCGGAATTCCGGTTTCCCTCATTTTCCGGCGTCCAGGATATGAGGGTTGTGTTTAAAGCTGCCTTCGTCAAGTGTATTTATTTAATTTTTTCATTTCTACCGCCGCCATATTGATACGAAGATGTCTGTAGTGTATATATCCTTCCTTGTCTGTTCATATCTGTTTTACTCTCTCTCCGGTTTCCTGGGATTACCGGGGTCCAGGAGGGAGAGTGAGTGAGTGAGTGATGACGTCACTGTTGTCAGTCACAACATCTCTTTGAGGGACCCAAAGAAGTGTCGAATTGTTTGAAGCAGTTACAACCAACCACCGTCGTCTTCCTTCCTCTCTACTGCCCGCTTTTCAGAGAAAATCGATTTTTTTTCTTTATTATCGACTGTTAATTTCCCTTCCTTGTATCTAATAAAATGTTGTTCAAGTCCTCAGTTCCTCCATTTTCCCCTCGTCTCGGATTACGGCGGAAAGCAAACGGTAAAGCCGGTGAAATATTTATTTCTCTCTCTCCCTAATAGAATTTTTTCTCCGCTTTCAATTAACTTAAAATTAAATTTAAAAAAATATTGAACGTATTATATACTAGCTGGGTGCCCGGCGATGACCGGTAATTCATTTACATTAGCCCAGCGCTTTTAGAGTATTTAATCTCTTCGTCAGCCACGAGAACGTCACATTTTTTCACCTGTTTTTTTTTGTCGTAACGCAACACCCTGGCCATACTTTATATGACATCATAACCGCCGCCATGATGAGTCAAAAATTCTACTGCTACCTTAAATATAAAAAAAAATCATAGAAATACACGGAAACAGTCAATTATATTTATGAGGAGGACAAGATTCTAGAAGCATCTCCTCTTCTCCTGGTCTTTAATATTACGAGCCTCAGTCATCTTGCCACTGCGACTTAGAAACATCTATCAGATTTATTAACTACCTACAAGTATCGTTACTAAAATTCAAGTATTATATCACTTATATATTTCCTTCGGCCTCAGTCCCCAGAAATAATGTGTCTACCCGTAACCTGAGAAACATGATATATATATATATATACTGTAACATAATGTAACATAAAACATTTATTAATTAACAGAAAAAAATTATGATCAATTTTTTAAAAATTTTTCATATTACATTTTGGCGCCCAACGTGGGGCGCAAAAATGTAATATACTTTTTGGGTATAAAACATTTATTAATTAACAGAACAAATAAATGAAAAATTTTAAAATTGATCATAATTTCTTCTGTTAATTAATAAATGTTTTATACTCAAAAAAGTATATTACAATATATATATATATATATATATATATATTTATTTATTTATTGAGTGGAGGATTTACGGGTTGAGCCGTTACCTGTATCTTGCAAGTCATCTTCTATTTTCCATCGCCTCTTTCAATCCTTGTACCCAAAGTTTAGCCTTCCCCTCTTTATGCGCTCTTCATTGGGTGCCCAATTGCAAATCTTAATTGGCCATCTAATTTTTGCACTCATTTTAGACGTTCGTACCAAGTTAACCTTCTTTTTTTTCTATTCTACCTATTGTATGTTTTTTTCATGTTCATTTTATCTGTGTACAAGGAATATAAATAGAGAAGATATCTATGATGTTACTCTCTCCCTTTCCCTACCCTTACCGCCTGGGCCAGTTGTGCGCTGCTCCCCTCGTTTATCGACGTTTTCGACGAATGAATTGTCAGGAAATTACGACCTTTAATCAGAATGTAATTAAACTTAGGGAGAAGAAGCAATTTAGTTGATAAATCTGTTTACGGAAGCTGTTGCCCTATGCAGGTTATCCTCCGCATAAATCGCAACATTAACGCATAAATGTCAGGGGGGTGTTTCCCCCCCCTCCCCCTCCCCCCCCCGCCGTCGCACTGGAGGGAGGTTACCCTCATCTTTATTGCAGGGCTCATTTCCTCCCTGTAAAAGGTTTATAAGCGTACGAGTCCCAGTTGCACGGCCTTGGCTGGAGGAGGATGATGAGGATGAGGGAGTCCTTGGATCACGTTGCGTAAGACCAACTATTTTCGGGGACGTCATCATCCCGCGATTCTGCAATGGTCATTACGCGGAGGAGACGGTTCGAGTTAATTTATGTTGTGGTGGTCCCCTGACGAGATGTGTTCGAATAGAATGGATTAGGGGAAAAGGAAACTTGCGTCCTGGGCTTGGATGTGGACAAGACGTTGACTTAAAGTAAGCGACGACAGCGGCTGGAATTAAAAAATGTGATACTGATGGTTGCTACGTTTCCTCTGGCGGTTGGAATTAAAAATATGATACTGATGGTTGTCAGTATCACATTTTTAATTCCAGCCGCCAGAGGAAACGTAACAACCATCAGTATCATATTTTTAATTCCAACCGCCAGAGGAAACGTAACAACCATCAGTATCACATTTTTAATTCCAACCGCCAGAGGAAACGTAACAACCATCAGTATCATATTTTTAATTCCAACCGCCAGAGGAAACGTAACAACCATCAGTATCACATTTTTAATTCCAACCGCCAGAGGAAACGTAACAACCATCAGTATCACATTTTTAATTCCAACCGCCAGAGGAAACGTAACAACCATCAGTATCATATTTTTAATTCCAACCGCCAGAGGAAACGTAACAACCATCAGTATCACATTTTTAATTCCAGCCGCCAGAGGAAACGTAACAACCATCAGTATCACATTTTTAATTCCAGCCGCCAGAGGAAACGTAACAACCATCAGTATCATATTTTTAATTCCAGCCGCCAGAGGAAACGTAACAACCATCAGTATCACATTTTTAATTCCAGCCGCCAGAGGAAACGTAACAACCATCAGTATCACATTTTTAATTCCAGCCGCCAGAGGAAACGTAACAACCATCAGTATCATATTTTTAATTCCAACCGCCAGAGGAAACGTAACAACCATCAGTATCATATTTTTAATTCCAGCCGCCAGAGGAAACGTAACAACCATCAGTATCATATTTTTAATTCCAACCGCCAGAGGAAACGTAACAACCATCAGTATCACATTTTTAATTCCAACCGCCAGAGGAAACGTAACAACCATCAGTATCACATTTTTAATTCCAGCCGCCAGAGGAAACGTAACAACCATCAGTATCATATTTTTAATTCCAACCGCCAGAGGAAACGTAACAACCATCAGTATCATATTTTTAATTCCAACCGCCAGAGGAAACGTAACAACCATCAGTATCATATTTTTAATTCCAACCGCCAGAGGAAACGTAACAACCATCAGTATCACATTTTTAATTCCAGCCGCCAGAGGAAACGTAACAACCATCAGTATCATATTTTTAATTCCAACCGCCAGAGGAAACGTAACAACCATCAGTATCATATTTTTAATTCCAACCGCCAGAGGAAACGTAACAACCATCAGTATCATATTTTTAATTCCAACCGCCAGAGGAAACGTAACAACCATCAGTATCACATTTTTAATTCCAACCGCTAGAGGAAACGTAACAACCATCAGTATCACATTTTTAATTCCAACCGCCAGAGGAAACGTAACAACCATCAGTATCACATTTTTAATTCCAGCCGCCAGAGGAAACGTAACAACCATCAGTATCACATTTTTAATTCCAACCGCCAGAGGAAACGTAACAACCATCAGTATCATATTTTTAATTCCAACCGCCAGAGGAAACGTAACAACCATCAGTATCATATTTTTAATTCCAGCCGCCAGAGGAAACGTAACAACCATCAGTATCACATTTTTAATTCCAACCGCCAGAGGAAACGTAACAACCATCAGTATCATATTTTTAATTCCAAGCGCCAGAGGAAACGTAACAACCATCAGTATCACATTTTTAATTACGTTTCCTCTGGCGGTTGGAATTAAAAAATGTGATACTGACGGTTGTTACGTTTCCTCTGGCACACCATTAATCATAGACCTAGACGAGGAAGGCCGAACTGTGAGACTTATAACAGGATGCGAGGCGTGACTAAACACACCGCAGAGTGATTCCGCACGGAACGGAAGTAACAGTCGATGACGTAAGACGACGGAGGGAGGATGAGGAGGAGAAGAAGAAGCCACCGCGGCGATGAGACACACACACACACAAACACACAAGGATCTTGATACGTACAAGGATAAAAATAAACTACATCGTTACTGAGATCATCGTCGGATTACCATAATCATTCGCACGTTCCCCAATTTCACGCCCACAGAACGAGACAATCCTTATATTTCAAATATTTTACCAAGTCTCCCCTTTTAAGGAATATTATTTTTCTTCCAAATATAATTCTGTGGTGGTTTCAACCCGGGTCACGACGTTTCGACAGCAAGCTCCGCCGTCGTCGTCAGGCTGTCGTTTACGTTGTGTGCAAACAAACTCTTTTTGACCCCGGGGTTGAAACCACCACAGAATTGTATTTTAAACGTATTCACCCGGAAGGCCTTCGCTCTTTGATTCTTTTTCTTCCCGTGAAGACTAATAAATTCCAATAATTGTAGTAAAGGAAAATTTTGACAATGAACGGACAAATATAAATAAATGCCACACACAAGTGGTTGAAGGAAACGCATTAACATAAAATATTATTTATAGATTTCAAGAGAATTCGGTGTGTGTGGATTCGTCGCCCACAAAGGGCGTGCGAGTCCAAGCGGTCACAGAATCCGACCGATGATGGCGGCGTTGTTTTTTTTTTAAAAAAATAAACTTTGCCCGTACAGTTATATATATCTTTTTGAGACATCCAACCAACTAAAGAAATTAATTCTTAGTTCCCACTCTAACGGGGTATTAACTCAAATTAGGTTACCAAATATTAATTTAAACCATAGTTGGGGCTTTTCAAAGATTAAGATTATAATTGAAAGATTTATTCCTGTTTAACTTTTATGATGAGATTCTGTCCGTAGTTGAGTTCAGAAAAAAAAAGAGTTTCATTACCCGAAGACGTTCCGAAAATTGTGGATGAAACGTCGTATGAAGGATTTGTCACTGAATTAATTCAGTTCCATTTAACTTGAAACTAATAATACGTATTTAACTGATTAAGCTCTAGAGAGAGAGAAAAAAATAGTTATATAATTAAAATAAAACATTGGGCCGCCACACACAATTTATAAAGTAATATAAATTATATATATTGTGTCAATGACGTCAGAAAATAAGTAAGGGCGTGTTTTGACTTTAACAAAAAAAAATTATTTAATATTTAATAAATGACATTTAGCATAATCTTTTTTAAATAAAGATAGACCATACGACGTTTCAACTCTTACATTTGGGATCTTCGTACGTTTTACAATATAATGAATGAAGTTATGTTGTCATAAGAAATTTTCATCCAGATGAATTTATATATATGACTGGTCATGAAATTTGTGTAATTATAAATAAATTTATCGTTCTGTTGTTAATTATAAAATTTTATGGATGTTTCTCGGAAGTGCGTTTCATTTTTAATTATATATGTAAATTATAGTATTCTCTCTCTCTCTCTCTTTACGGTTCTACAAAATTCCCTCTTTATCTAAAATTTCATTTTCGCCCACGTTCTTTTCCCAAATAGGAAGGGCGCTGCGGGAGTTTTCTCGCAGGCTTTGCTTCAGCGGGGCTTACCACCTGATCATGTCGGGGATGCCTCTTGCACTCTCTCTCTCTGGGAACTTTTTATCAAAGTTCTCATATGCCGAGACACCTTCACCTACTATTTTAGGAGGTATATGTACCGGGGTCAAAGACCTTGGGTGTGCATATGGCAAGAGTTGTTGTCCGCTGATCCCATTGGATCAGTCGGTGGCCAACTGCCTCCTGAAATATTGTGGAGACACGGAGAAGGGAATGCTGCGTCCCTACCACAGCAAACTCGTCTCCCGTCATTCACAGGGAAGGGCGTGAGAATAGTAGCACCAATGCCGCCCGACCTACCTGATGCAGGTTTTCTAGGGGTTTTCCCTGCATCTATCTCTTTAGGTGAAACACCGCGAGGGTAGGATCCTTAAACCATAGCCCGGGGGCCTCACTAGTCAACCCTTGCTTGGCTACCTTGCTCTACCTTCCGCATCCCCCCTTTTTCAATTCCCTTCCTATGCTATTAAAGGGGAGTTGCCTGTTTCAGGATCACCCTCATGTAGCCTGTTAACCCAAAAAAAACGTTCTTTTCCCGACTCTTCACCCACAAAATTGCCCTTTTTTGGGGGCTGGCAAAGGAGGGGGGGTGGTGGTGACTGATAATGTTACAATACTATTTTTTGTTGTATCTGCGACCTTCAACGTTTTCCTTATGACAGGTTGTAAAATAATGGCTTTTCCACCTCTTTTTTTTTCCGAGAATCCATCAAAGCTGCTTCGACACGATCAATTTCACTGCGCTTTGATGGGGTTCGATTGTTTTCCGTCACGCTCGGATGTTCCGTTGTAGGATCAAGCCTCGTTCAAGGAGTCTGTCACGTGTAACCATTTTTCTGTGACGAATAATGTGAAGAAACGGTGTATTTAATTTATGTGTAAGGAAGAAGAAGTGATCATGTAATCGCTGATGGTCAGGGGGCAGTCGGTTTTTTTTGGCTGAGTTACCAAAATGACATTTTAAAATTATGAAATGTTATACATATCCCTGTAGAGCCCTGAGTAACGCTCGGCGCACATCGGCTACGCTCGGGTTTAGGTTCTTGAAAGGAAAGCACGGTACAGGGACTAAACTTCAGTTCAAAGATGTTCGTTAGGGTTACTTCTACTTTTATAAGTTATATACATTAATAAATTAGTGTATTATATGAACTGAAACTTTAATATCACCTTCGAAATAAATATCAAGTAAAAACTTGATACACGCTCAACGTATTCCGGTTGTCTGTTACAAGAATAAATAATAATGGCTATTATTTTTCCTTATGTTCTTTGTCTTTTTATATCGTCCAGTTGGTTATAAGTATTGACAAGGGGGCCGCGCGCAATTGATGGTCGAAACGTCTACAGTTTAAGTTTAAAATCCTTCCAAAAAATAAAAATAAAATTTTTTTTGGTCAATTTTTCTTGTATCGATATTGTACCGTTCCAAATAAATGTATTCATGACAATGTCAATTAATTAATAAACAAGGACGGGAGTTGCAAATAAAATAAAATAATGAAATCACTCAGACATAATATGTTGAATAGAAGACAATGAATGACCGAAATCCAGAAATAGAAGAATTTTAATTGAAAAAAAAGACGTTTTATATTCAAACTATGCGTATGTTAATTTATGTTTAATTTCTTTTTTTGTAGAAAGAACTGAAGAGGTCCTTCCCCCGCGAAAGTTGGGTGGGGACGAAACGTCGTATTTTTTTAAATTGAAATCGTTTTTTCTGTTTTTTGAGACTTTTGACCATGGGGGAGTTTTTTGGACCGTCTGGGGTAATATCCCTAACATTGGTTAGGATTCCGTTTGCAGGACGCCGCCGCCATGTTTGATTTGTGGTAATATGGTGGTTAATTGCATGTTAGAGAGCGAGCGAGCGAGCGAGAGAGCGAGAGAGCGAAACGCCTCCGAATAATTTGTATTCCGAAGACGGCGAAGAAGGAGGAACTGTGGAACTTGCGAACGGGGGTCAGGTCAAAAGGACTCGCAGCGGCGGCGGCGCTCATTAAAAAAAACCACGTGATTTGTGAGCAAGAAAATGAGAGAAAAGAAGAATAAATATAAATAACCGTGAGGGTAATTTAAATAATTAAGCTGTAGAGTAAATTGAAACAAGGAACTGTGTGGATCAGCGACTTGGGCTGAGCAATGTGACGTTTGCAGATTTGTGTTCGGCTAAAGACGAGTTTAGTAGCTCCAGTGACGTCATAACCTCCCTCTCTCCTTCCTCATTAGTATGTTGTAATTCAAATGCTTATAATTTAACACTGGCTTTTTCAGCCACACATTTAAAGATAAATTAAGGAAAAGGAAGTAACACTCCCAATCACGTGATTTTTGAGTAAGAAAATGAGAGAAAAGAAGAATAAATATAAATAACCGTGAGAGTAATTTAAATAATTAAGGTGTAGAGTAAAGTGAAACAAGGAATTGTGTGGATCAGCGACTTGGGCTGAGCAATGTGACGTTTGCAGATTTGTGTTCGGCTAAAGACGAGTTTAGTAGCTCCAGTGACGTCATAAGTCATTAGTATGTTGTAATTCAAATGCTTATAATTTAACACCACATTTTTCAGCCACACATTTAAAGATTACTTAAGGAAAAGGTAGTAACACTAAATTTTCTATGTGTCGACTTTTACCTCCATTGGGCTTTGGAAGAGGCCCGTGACGTCATCGGTGGTACTCAACTCGTCCTGTTTTCATCCAAGCATTTTTTTTGGAAAGGTGATATGTGTGTGACGTGATGATGATCCAATAAATGGCAACGCCCCTCTTTAATAGCTGTAGGAAGGAATTTTTTTATTAAAGTGGGTATGCAGAAGACAACCTGGGCTATAATTCCTACACGTGAAAACAGATGGAGGGAAAACCCCTTGAAAACCTGCATCAGTCATCATATATTACAGCATAGAGAACAGACAATGCACGAGGAAAGAAAATACGGTTTTATGGATGCTGGATTTGACATTGATTTCTTTCAAAATTGAATACAAATTTAAAAATAAACCAATCATATGATGGATTACTGAATTGTCTTTGATACTTTTTCTCTTTTGCCTATTCTTTGTTCTTATGATTATCGTTTTTATATCCTCCGTTGGTTACAAATAATGAAAAGGACCAAAATAAAACAATCATATGATGGATTACTGAATTGTCTTTGATACCTTTTTCTCTTTTGCGTATTCTTTGTTCGTATGATTATCGTTTTTTCTATCCTCCATTGGTTACAAATATTGAAAAGGACTAAAATAAACCAATTTATATGATGGATTACTGAATTGTCTTTGATACTTTTTCTCTTTTGCCTATTCTTTGTTTGTATGATTATCGTTTTTATATCCTCCGTTGTTACAAATATTGAAAAGGAATCAAAATAAACCAATTATATGATGGATTACTGAATTGTCTTTGATACTTTTTTCTCTTTTGCCTATTCTTTGTTTGTATGATTATCGTTTTTATATCCTCCGTTGGTTACAAATATTGAAAAGGACCAAAATAAACCAATTATATGATGGATTACTGAATTGTCTTTGATACTTTTTTCTCTTTTGCCTATTCTTTGTTTGTATGATTATCGTTTTTTCTATCCTCCGTTGGTTACAAATATTGAAAAGGACCAAAATAAACCAATTATATGACGGATTACTGAATTGTCTTTGATACTTTTTTCTCTTTTGCCTATTCTTTGTTTGTATGATTATCGTTTTTCTATCCTCCGTTGGTTACAAATATTGAAAAGGACCAAAATAAAACAATTATATGACGGATTACTGAATTGTCTTTGATACTTTTTTCTCTTTTGCCTATTCTTTGTTTGTATGAACGTCATTTACAGAATTCAGTTTGGTTTAAGGAAGAATGTAGGGAACAAGAGAAGCAACATTGACTTTTCGACTAAGTTTAGAAGACAGGGAGGGTAAGAAAAAAAAACCTACCTACGTTAAAGGTATTTGAAAATTTAGAAAAACAGAGTTTTAAGTTAATATTTCAATTGCAGTAGGCTTCTTGTAAAATTTAAGGTTTGGGATATTATATTGTACCCTAAAGTGGGGTAGCAGCAGCTCTAGTAAGGGATGGGGTGAGGAGGAGGGTGGAAAGGATGTAAGGGTGGAGGAGGAGGAGAGATGTGTCCCTGGGCGAACGTATATTTGGATTATGGCTGAGCTAAATTAACAGCGCCATGGTCCTCCCTCCCTCCCTCCCTCCCTAGCATCACGACCTTTTCAACCCCTCACGATTGGCAAATAAATATTACACTTCAATATGAACCCTAAAAAATATATTTATACCCAATTGTCTGGAAATTAAAGATCTTATAATTAATTTTTTTCTCAAAGAAATCCAAAATTTTAAATAATTGATACCGAAAAAAAAACTCTTAAATTGTAAAAATTCAAAATTTAACTTAAAAAAATTATTTCTGCTATAGGAATTTTCAATGACGACATACAAGTACAATTTTTCTATTAGGGCAAGTGTTGATAGTTTAACTTTTCAAAATGTAATTATTTATTTATTATATTAGCTGTATATATTTATAATTCAAAATTTAGAAACGTAAACAGTGTAAAAGGAAGCAACTACTGTACTCTTATAAGTACCATGTAATATAAGAAATAATTTGTAACTTACCGCATTTGAACAACCCCACGGTATGACGTCACGCTAAACACCTAAATAAATAAAAATAATAATAATAAGTTAGTAAAAACATTACAGCTTTATTAATATTATACTAAAAATATTAACTAAAAATTTTCTCTTATTTAATAAAAAATTTTAGACCGTATAGAAATATACTCTATAAAAAAAATTTAAATTTCACAAAAATTATTTATCTTACAATTAAGTAGAAAAATAAAGAAAATTAACTAACAATTAATTCGCTATACACGTGGTTAAAATAGTTGTATACTAAAACTTTAATTAATATTCACTCCCGTAATAGTTTTATACAAAAAAAATTTGATCAATTATCTGAGAATTAAGTTTAAAAATACAGCTAATTAGTCAGCAAAAATAATTAACATTTAGTTAATTGTCCATTTGGGTAATAGTTTTATCCGAATTAAAAAATAATTTATACTTGGTTAATTATCCACTTTTGTTCTAGTTATAACATTTAAATAAATATTTAACAAGCCCACAAATGGACGAAACGTCGTAATCTTATTGATTAAATATTTAAATAAGGCCAAAAATAGACACAAATTATTGAATCATAACAAATTATAATTTAAAAACAACTACATGTTTCGGTCCTTTTCATGTTGAACTGAATAACAATACATAAAAAATTATAACATTCCAAAGATATTACATTAGAGCCAAAGAATACTGTAATTATATCATCACAAGGATTTTTTTTTTAAATTAGCAAAGATAATAATTATACATTTTTTTAAAAAATTATGAATGTAGGACCTTTTTTTTCCAAAGTGATTCATTTTAATATTTTCCGCTAATTCTCCGGCGGCGACAGCAGCAGAGATATTACTAACACAGTAAATTTTGATATTCATTTTTTTCAGTAATATTTATTTAATAATTTAATTAAAAAAACTGTTAACCTATTTTATACTGTTAAATAAATATTGTCTATTTAAATTTATAATTATAAAAAAAATCAGGTGGGTGGGCGGGCCGTGGTTAACTTAAATTGGAATTGATGACTTTTCTGTACCTGAGGAAGACCGGATAACTGGACGAAACGACGTAAATGAACCCAAGCCGTATTTATTTGACAGTGGTAATAGTAGTTGTGTTACATTTTCTATGTACGTGCCGTTCTTCATCGGGAGAGAATAATTAAATCTAAAAATAAATTGGTTATTCCTGTAAAACAAAAACGCAAGCTCCTTTCCTTAGTTTTTGAATTTAATATCCATGATCAACGGAAAGAGCTACAGTGGCTATTTTTTTTTTGGTTTTTAATAAAATGTCCTATTCGCCAGATCACGACTGACCTTTCTTCTCGTAAGAGTGAAATACTCAACTCTCCGTCATTTCCGGTCCATTAACCGTCCCCTTCCTTCTCCGGAAGGGCAAAATAGGAAGAGTTTTCCCGAGCCAAGTAGTTTCGGGGGGAGAAATTATGACGTATCATGACCGTAGTGAAACCTCAGAAGGAAATGCGATGGGCTCGAAGCCAATGGACATTGGACGTTATGAATAGAAACGAGTTGTTTTGTTCCCCGGGAAGAAGTAATCCACTGTTTTATTTTTTAGAGAGACTATGTGGGTGCCCGACGACGTCCGGGATGTTAATGCTTCAATATAACTAACATTATGAGAGATTTTATTTCTCGCGAACGTCGTCGCCGCCGCCGCACGCACACAGTAACCTGCAGTACGTTCTATACGTCATTAGGGTACTAATAGTGTCACGGGAAGGAAACACTGTAAAATTATTTTGACATCTCAACCCCCCCCTCTCCCCTCGAAACGTATTTATTCGGCCCAATTTTGCATATTCAAAAAATTTCCACCCTCGAACCCCTCTCTAGAAATATTTTAGCGCATTGATTCGCGAAACATAGTGAAGCTTATACCACAAATAATAACTTTTAACAACAAATAAATTTTCGACCGGTATTTTTTCGGACAGTTTTTTTTTTAAATTATCAATCAAACAACGTTTCGCCGCATATTCGCACCTTCTTCAGGTTTTCTCTTCACAATCAAATTATTGTTACGCCGTGAAGCGAAAAACCTGAAGAAGGTGCGAATATTCGGCGAAACGTTGTTTTGATTAACAATAAAAAATAAACCTTTCTGCAAAAAAAAAATACCGGCCGAAAATTATTTCATTTCTAATATCAGACTTTAATTGATTTAATAATAACTTTTATCCTTAGTTTTCAGATAATTTTTCTTTCTTTAACAGTTTTTTTCTCCCCTCCAAAACCTCTAACGTATTCTCTCAACGATCATATTTAACGTGTATTTTCATATATGCACTCGTTCGATTCCTTATTTTTACTATTCCTAATCCTCTATTATTTTTTGTTATTTTATTCATAATTGTCACTAACCTCAATTTTAAATGTCTTATTTCCTTAGCAGGGGGGAGTTAACGAACGTTACCAAAATTTCTAATCTAATATAATGTTTTGCAGTTGTTATGTTCATACCTATCAAGAAAAATAAACAAGTTTTAAAATAGTTTTATTTGTCAAGTGAGGAAGCTTGTGTGACATGAACTATAGGGTTAATTGATTTTTTTTTGGTGTCGGAAGCGTTTTAAACTGGTTCGGGTTGCCAGAGGAAGCGGAAGTACGAGCGGGGGATGCAGTGGGGGTGGGGGGGATGGGTGGGGGCGGGGCGGGCCGGCGGGGGCCAATGCGTGTGTGACAATTCCTTAATGATAGTCGCTGACGTTATGTTTACAGTCAATTAATTAATAGCGTAGAGGAACGAAAGAGCTTGTGTCAACAGCCCTACCTACTTACCTTCGACTCTTTCCCCTCTCGCTCGTCACAACCAGAAAAAATAAAAGGAATACAACACAACAATATATCTCTGGCTCCGACGGATTTATTAGCCTCTGATTGGATGTGAAGGAAACGTAGCTCCTCCCGTTACTATATACCTTGCAACTTTCACGGAATTTCAATATCCACTCGCCTCCATTGTCCTTTCTTATGGTTGATATACACCGTCAACGTACGAAAGAAGAAACAACAACAATAACAACTCCCAAAGCTCTGTTGCGTGAAAAAGAAAAAATTATTTCACTGTCTTATAGCTTTTTCTTTTTTTTAAAAAAAAATACTCCATCACATTCCTTAAATTTGGTGCGCTTTTAAATTGAAACAAGAAGAGGATGATGATTTGAAGAAGTGCCGTCAACATGGCGCCCGGCTAGCTGGGTCGGTCGGTAGAGCCACGAGAGCCCCAACGTTGAGCGCCAAATTAAACAGCATGGACGACGACGTTCCTATCTTACCGTATTCTTGCTTTCTTTTCTTGATCTACAATTCTAATTACTGCTGCCTGCCTTCTGTCGAGGTTATCCATTCGCGATATTTTATTCCAGTGCTCTTCAAAATCCTTAATAGTGTGCTCCAAGTTTACGTTATCAAAGGCTTTTTCTAAATATAGAAATGCCATAAACGTAGTACTGCCTTTTCTTATCCTGTCTTATAAAATTAGCCGCAAAGTCCCTACACTCTTTTTAAACCAAATTGATCTTCTCCTAACTCGCATTTTATTTGACGTTCCATCCTTCTATATATTACTATCGATAATAGTTTGCACTGTAAATGATGGGGGGAGGGGGGAATATTAATTAATGAATTTAATAATTGGGTTTAAATATATACATTTATTAATTGTAAACACAATAATTTTTAATATGGGTAGTGCGTGTATATATATTATGTACAAAAATAATTAATTAAAATGGGATTGTATTAAAGATCGCAGGTTATTAATGGTTTGGGTGTTAACCCACACGTGTAGCAGCAGATCTCTTACTGTTCGTTGATGAACCTGAGTTGTCTTCATAGGCAGCGTCTCGTCGCTGTTGTGATTTCCGTGTTGTGGAAACTTGAAGCGGCCGGTAGACAATAGCTGCTGCCGGAATTGAGGAAACTCCGCTTTTTTCCTCTTTCTTCCCTTGTTGTTAAGAGACCTTTCTTCCCTGCTTCCTGGACTGATCAAAGCATGGTCCACCTCACCACTAATCTCCTCTCTCCCCCACTTTTCTGCTGCCAATCTTCTTTCGCCACCACCACCTTGTATCACCAGCCAAAAAATCTCTTTTTCTCCACCACTCTCCTTCAATATCCTCTCACCATCACCTTGCAAAAATCTGTCCCAAAATTGTCTCCGCCAGCCTCTTTAAAACCTTTTCCCCCCACTTATCCGACACCTATCACTAAGGTGGCAGGGATGGATGGATATCCTCCAATCATATCCCTTGTTTCATTTGGGGAACACACACACACACACGCCACCCGCGGTCACCAAATTCCCAGGCAGATTAATTAGGACATTCCGAAACCGGCGACGAGGAGGTGTCCGAGCAGCTTTATGGTCCAGGTGTCAGCCGCAGTCCCTTTGTTATTATTCCGAGCCGCCAAGACGGCGCAAGGAAAAACCAACCATCCCCTTCTTCCTTCCTTCCTGGCAAGCGACTTGCTCATGCCGGAATATTTGGTATTTAAGTTCCCGTAAAATTATAATAATAAAAAAATTGGACGCGGGTTCTACTGCGCTACAACACGCATGGGATACTATTTTCTTATATATATATATATGGAGGGAAATTTCGTAGCAATGTTTTAGAGGGAAGTAATAGTATTTGATGGAATGAATGTATAGCCAGCTGCTGACCAGGAAGGTTCAGCAGGCTGATTGCTCCCCCCCTCCTCCCCCCTAGCGTCTGGCGGCGTCGTCTCAAGAAGACTTTGGGGGGGAGGGGGTTTTTGGTCTGGTTGAAAGAGCAGGCAGGCAGGCAGGCAGGTTGCTGGTAGTTCCGGCAGGGCTGTCTTGACCTTGACCCTTGAGGATCGCGATAACACGGGAAATGAGAAACTGCTCGCGGTCGCACAGTTACGGACACGCACGTGCCAGGAGCCTACGTGCCGCGTATACCACACACTCACTACCAATAAAAGAAGTGCACGAGAGCCCTGACTCGCCTTCACACCTCTCACCCCTCATCTCAGTCTAGTAAAATAATGAACACCTGAATAAAACTAGTTGGTTTTTCCCAAATAAACCATTCTCGTTGATTCGCGATTGTTTTCATTACAATTATATCGTTCGTCACCCGCGAGCAGCCATTTAGGAGCTGCATAGATTCTTTTTTGCTTTACCGACCGACTGAGCCAATTTGATTATACATTTTTTTACTCGTAAATTTATATTTTTATTAAAACTTAATTTGAGTTATATTTCTTTTGGAAATGTTTTAATGGTGATATCATCATAATTAAATGGAATATATTCAAATTAAATATACTATTTTTATTATTATTTAACGATTCCTAGTTATAATAATATTTTTGCGGTGTAAACAAAGACCAAACACCACACTTGTGTTCACTTCCTCTCTAATACTATAAGACCGTCACGTCTCAAAACGTGGACTATTAATCTAAGTCCTCCATTTTAGTCTCTCTTCTCTTATAAAATTCCTCGTTAGTTACTCTATCCACGGCACCTTATTCTCTTATAACACCACATTTCAAAGGGCTTCTATTTTCTATTCCTGTCTCGCTTCCATGCATAAGTACTGGAGGACACACAAAAAAAATTTTTTTTTAGATATTATAAAAGATTAATAAAGCCAGTACTTATGCATGGAAGCCGAGACATGGGTCTGGTATTTTTTTTATTATTTAACAATTCCTAGTTATAATAATATTTTTGCGGTGGAAACAAAGACGAAACAATCGGGAGCGTTTAAAATGTGAGAAGGGGACAATAAGCGTCGCCGGACAATCGAGAGCCGTACGCAGGTACAGCGAGCGAGCGAACTCCACGTTTCCTAGGAATTGCAGTAGTCGTGAGGGGGAAGAGACGCCGAATGTTTGATCCTCGGAGGAACGCTCGCTCCAGCAGGGTTCAAAGCTCGCGACGCTCCTGGACCGGTAGCTTACGGAATTCCTGTGGGAAAGCGATGGCGCCACTTGTCTTAATTGCAGCAGCAGCAGCAGTTCCATTGTTCGATGTGTACAGACAGACAGCATTCCCGGCGAGTCTCAGGCTTTCCGCGGAAATTGTGAGGTGTCTCGGCGGGAACACTGGCCTGCGGAAATATCGAAGCCATCCTCAAGAGTCCTTCTACGGACTCGTTGGGCGCCCCCCCTCTCCCCCCTTCACAAGGGAGGGATTCCTTCCTCCTACCGTCCTGCTTGAGGGCCGTCCGACGAAAGTATGCAAGGAATTGAGCGGACAGATGATGGGAAACATGAATCACCAGAAGACTTTGGGACAGTCAATGAGGTGTATTTAAAGTTCTTGTAAACAACAGCCGAGTCCATGTTCCATGTTGACATCCGGAAGGAGTTTTCATATTTCCAAACGCGTGGTACTGTTAGCTGCTGGACATACTTTTTCTCATTAACTTGTCTGAGATGAACACGTGTGTGTGTGTGTGTGTAGAGGTATTGAAAGTGACGCGTCATGGCTGTAGCAGGAATTACGGGCTCGCTTGATCCCGTGGGATTCGCCTGGCGATGTCCCGTTGCCCATTCAAAGGGCTGCGCAATCAATTTGTAGCTGTCCACGTCTTCAATGGTCCTCCTGATTGCTCCACTTCTTGCGTCTTCTCTCTCTCTCTCTATCAGGAGACAAAGCTGCTGTAGGAGGATGTCACACAAGCAGGTCAATCAACTGTATCATCATATTCATCACCGCTGGTCGACCACTCTTCCTGGCTGGTCGGTCATCGACCACGTTGGCGCAGGTCAAAAATCTCGCATCGATGCAGAGATCAGATATTATGTCCATTTGCACGATCGTCAACACCATTTAAGGCTGCCTTCCTCTGCTCTTTAGAAAAACTTTCCGTGAACCTCGATGTTCCAGATGTCCAGTCATTGGACAGTCATCTATCTCTCCTCTCTCTCTCTCTCTCTCTCTCTTTCTCTATCAGGAGACAAAGCTATAGGAGGATGTCACAAGCAGGTCAATCAACTGTATCATCATATTCATCACCGCTGGTCGACCACTCTTCCTGGCTGGTCGGTCGTCGACCACGTTGGCGCAGGTCAAAAATCTCGCATAGATGCAGAGATCAGATATGTCCATTTGCACGATCGTCAACACCATTTAAGGCTGAATTTCTGCCTTCCTCTGCTCTTTAGAAACACTTTCCGTGGACCTTGATGTTCCAGATGTCCAGTCAATGGACAGCCATCTCTCTCTCTCTATCAGGAGGCAAAGCTGTAGGAGGATGTCACACAAGCAGGTCAATCAACTGTATCATCATATTCATCACTGCTGGTCGACCACTCTTCCTGGCTGGTCGGTCGTCGACCACGTTGGCGCAGGTCAAAAATCTCGCATAGATGCAGAGATCAGATATGTCCATTTGCACGATCGTCAACACCATTTAAGGCTGCCTTCCTCTGCTCTTTAGAAACACTTTCCGTGGACCTTGATGTTCCATATGTTCAGTCAATGTAACGGTTTACCAATTAAAAATTCGCTTCTTTACTCTGGCATGGCGATTGACTGGAAATATAACTGGAGAGGAATGGCGTGTCGTCTAGAGCTGGACCACTAGCCTAGTGTTGCATTGGAACCTTTGATACGCACTTTGGTACTGTAAAAAAAAGAACTACTCTGATAACATTGGCCATGTATGGAAATATAAAACTAATTTAAACGGGACAATCACAGACCAAAAAAAAACCTTTTATCAATTCCTTCGCCCCCCAAATTTGGAAATTTTATTAATAAATTATCAGAAAATAATTTTTTTAAAAAAATGTAATGTGACAGTATTTTGAACAAAATAATTTACTCAAACTTCCAAAATAAATACTTAATATTACTTACAATGTAGTTAAACATAAATTTAGACAAAAACCCCAGAGATTGTGGAAGGGTGTTGGTCATGTTTCGTCGTCCTTCAACCCTTACGCACACGACGACGGTAGAACGCTAACAGCCGATCAGCTTTGCCCCCGTTTCAAAGCGCACTACTACTCTGTTGCTTTGTGAAAGTCACTTACGACGATGGATTTCCCCCATTTTGGGTCCGCAACGTCACGAGGTCTGCATTCGTGGTGTGAGAGTGTTCATAATATTTTGACTCATCTGGGTAAGGAATTCTGCGGAAAATGGGGAAGCTAATTGAGAATCTATAAATAAAAGAATATTAACCCAAATAATCGCGTGACGTTAATGTGAGGATGTTGGAGGTGACGCGCGAGGTAAGGAGCATTCTTAAAAGAGTCGAGAATTTTCCCTGATCGTGCTGTTGAGTTCCCTTTTTTTTACGCTTCCGCGTTTGATGGCTTTAATGTGATGTCGTTGTTTCGCATAACGCGCTCTAATAGGCTCCATTAATCCGCAGATCTTTTGATGACCCGCGGTAATAAATTAGTCAATAATCTGGAATGAATCCATCCGCCGAGCTTAATGTCTCGATTAGGCGAAATATTCCGCGCAGATTCTTCTTCTTCTTCTTATTTCGGGTGGTGGCGATCGTTAATTACGGAAGGAAGGCATGGGGCAGAGTTAACGAATACAAATGACAGCTGGAAGGACGCCAAGACGATTGGAGTAACGGTGAGGCGAGGTTCAGAGGAAACGCCGAGAGCCATTAGGGGTTTCTTACCTTACCTTACCTTACCTTACCTTGCCTTAACCCACGTACTGTGGGAATTTTTGGGCCCTGGACATTCCTCGTGAACGACAATCGTTGGCCATCCCGAAACACCACACACACACACACACAAACACATAGCTGAATCCCTAATTCCCTATTTGGACAAGCAACTATTTTTTTGGGGGGGTTAACAGGCTACATGAGGGTGAGAGATCCTGAAACAGGCAACTCCCCTTTAATAGCATAGGAAGGGAATTGAAAAGGGGGGGGATGCGGAAGGTAGAGCAAGGTAGCCAAGGAAGGGTTAACTATGGCCCCCGGGCTATGGTTTAAGGATCCTACCCTCCTCGCGGTGTTTCACCTAAAGAGATAGATGCAGGGAAAACCCTAGAAAACCTGCATCAGGTAGGTCGGGCGGCATTGGGTACTACTATTCTCACGCCCTTCCCTGTGAATGACGGGAGACGAGTTTGCTGTGGTAGGGACGCAGCAGCATTCCCTTCTCCGTGTCTCCACCAGTTTTCAGGAGGCAGTTGTTGGCCCCTCGACTGATCCAATGGGATCAGCGGACAGCAGCTCTTGCCATATGCCCAAGGTCTTTGACCCCGGTACATATACCTCCTAAAATAGTAGGTGAAGGTGTCTCGGCATATGAGAACTTTGATAAAAAAATAATACCCAGAGAGAGAGAGTGCAGGAGGAATCCCCGTCCATGATCAGGTGGTAAGCCCCGCCGCAGTCACTCTGGGCTGAAGCGTCTACGAGAAAACTACCGCAGCGCTTTCGTCGCCTCCGACAAGCAACTGCAATCAGGAATGCGTAGATATTTGAAAAGGAAACAAAAACAGCTGCTGGCTGACGAGCACAAAGTGGAAAGGACCACATTTTTTTTGTAAATATTTCGGTTTCATAACAGCTGAAATTAATGTTTCTGCAAATGCGTTGCTGCTTTGTTAAATATTCTATTTCATAAATAAAAACATTTTTTTGTTGTATCGTTTCCTGTTTTTTGTTGTTTTGTTCATTCTTTTCCTGTTTTGCTCTTTTCTTCATTCGTTTCCTGTTTTGCTTCATTTGTTCTTCAGGGAAGGTCAGATTCCACGTCGTGTAACTCCAAGCAGTGACGTTTCCATTGATCATGCGTGTGTTTGTGCTTCTCGGTGTGTAATATGTGTGTGTGTGTGTCAGCGTGTCGTGGTTCAGTGAGTAATGTCTCCTATTTTTTTTCTCTCTCTTTTTTATTTGTCAAGATAATTAAATGCAAGAGTTCATGTCACCTCATTCTGGCGGCGAGTTAACATTGTGGGTGAACTACGATGATTGGTGGCTTTGGCCAATTGTGAAGAGGGGATATTATGGTACACACACTTTCAAAGAATGTGACCCGACCTCTCCCCGGAACATACAACCTTCTAAACCAACCATCCAAGAGTTGTCACGGCGGCTGCTTCAGGAGACCTTTGGTTTAGCACCGAAGTTATCAAGACAATTGACACAGCACGAACCCAAAGCATTAATGATTAAAATTTCTTCTTTCAATAGTCTACGTCCTTTTTTCCCCAAGGGTTGGGATTTCCACCTTTTAACAAAAGTATGTCCACTGCGGGTAAAAATTGCGTGGTCTGGTTTCCTAACGTTTTTACAGCCTCATCATCTCATCTCATTTCATCGCAAGTCACAACAACCACCCCCCCCCACCACCCCCACCGCCTCTCACCGCCTCTCTCCCCCCCCAAAAAAATACTCTCTTATCTTTAAATTGAAGCCCTGAATGAGTTCGTACGCCATTGTTTTTCTTGTTTCTCTGTTATTGGTATACACCGTGCACAAACTTTGGAGTATCCCAGAATAATCGTCATCACGCTGTCCTCACTGAAGTAGAGAGAGAGAGAGAGGTAGAGAGAGAGGTAGAGAGAGATAGAGATAGAGAGATAGAGATAGAGATAGAGAGAGATAGAGATAGAGATAGAGAGAGATAGAGATAGAGAGAGACAGAAAGAGAGATAGAGATAGAAACGCAGATAGAGATAGAAATAGAGAGAGATAGAGATAGAGATGGAGAGAGAGATAGAGATAGAGAGAGACAGAGATAGAGAGAGATAGAGATAGATAGAGAGAGACAGAGATAGAGAGAGATAGAGATAGAGAGAGAGAGAGGAATAATTATTTCTTACTTGATGTAATTTTTGACGTTTTCAACTTTTCCTCAGCCTGGGACTAAAGTAAATAATCAGGTCTCTGGAGAGGTAATTTAGCTCTAAAGAAGAGACGGCGAGGATCCATCCACGCCCCTCCTCTGCAGTCTTCCACATCCCCCGCACCCTCGTCTCCCCATATGATTGAGTTCCTCTAAAGTCCAAGAAATATAGCATCACTTCCACGGATCGATGGAGCATGGAGGTTGGTGGAGGAGGAGAAGAATAAGGTGGAGGCAGCAGCAGACACGTGGAAGCACTTTCTCGCGCATAACAGGAACTCCATAACTCACACCTACACGCACACAGGGGTCAGGACAATCCCATACGAATGACTATATTAGTCAGCTCATAATGCCAGCAATAATTCTTCACAGGCAGAATGGTAGGCCACACGGCTACGGTTACACCCGCCGCCATTTTTAAAAAAAATCCTGGTACCGGTACTTCGTCGAGATGTGACCGTACCGTAAATTCCAATTAATCAAGGTCTGATCCTGATTGTACAATCAGTCATTCTTTGTCGACCTATTTTAATATCCTGAGTTACATAATACAATTGACATAGTTCTTTGTTATACCTTATTCGCCATTCTCCTTTTTCTTCTAAGAATTTTCCTTTCAATAATCCAGATTCGAGAAATACCAGACTGTCAAGACCCTTGTCTCGCCTCCATGCATAAGTACCTGGCTTTATTAATCTTTTATAATATCTAATTTTTGTTTTTTTTTGTGTCCTCCAGTCCTTATGCATGGAAGCGAGACAGGAGTAGAAAATAGAAGCCTTTTGAAATGTGGCGTTATAAGAGAATAAGGTGCCGTGGATAGAGTAACTAACGAGGAATTTATAAGAGAAGAGAGACTAATATGGAGGGACTTAGATTAATAGTCCACGTCTTGAGACGTGACGGTCTTATAGAATTAGAGAGAGAAGTGAACACAAGTGTGGTGTTTGGTCTTTGTTAACACTGCAAAAATATTATTATAACTAGGAATTGTTAAATAATAAAAAAGAGTATATTTAACTTGAATATATTCCATTTAATAATGATGATATTACATTATAAATTTCCAAAATAAATATAACTCAAATTAAGTTTTAATAAAAATATAAATTTACGAGTAAAAAAAATGTATAATCAAATTGGCTCAGTCGGTCGGTAAAGCAAAAAAGAATCTATGCAGCTCCTAAATGGCTGCTGCTCCCGGGTGACGAACGATATAATTGAAATGAAAACAACAGCGAATCAACGAGAATGGTTTATTTGGAAAAGCCGGGTAAAAATGCCCGTTACCAGATGTTCTGCCTGGTGGTGACGTCATCGTTCTTGGTTTGCCTGATGTTCCTTTGCTGGATCACGTCTCTTCTAGATCCTCTAGCGCCTCTTCTTCAGGTTAAATCTCCATCAAATGTTATCTTTTTGTTTTTCGTACTCCCATCAAAATGAATCTTCTTTCTCATAACATGCCGAATTTAATTTTTACGCATGTTGCTTCTTCAGACACTGCTCTCTCTCTCTCTCTCTCGTCCCGTCTTTCTCAGGACAGGACAGCTCCACCGGACCAACTGTCCAAATACAATGCACTCCAGGCAATAAATAATGTTGTAAAACGGCGACGATTCCCACCTACTCGGCCTCAACCAAACCCACCCTCGTCTTTCGTCCTGCTGTACGCAAATACCAAAAACTGAGTATCTACAAATGGCAAATACGTAGTTGCATTACATATATATGATCCTTTGTTAATAAGAGGGGATAAGGGAGGTATGGCAATGTGCTCTACACATTAAATACTGTACCGGGTTAATTAATACTAATAAGTATCCGTGCATCGTCGGGCGCCCAGATGGTTATAAGATAAATAAGGACGAACTCCAATATGTAGGAATCAACGGAGGGAGAAAAAGGTAGGCAACGACGTCATACCATGTGATGTGCCAGAAACGACGTGGACTGCAACAACCAAACCAGGTGCAGGCGGATTGAACCTGGGCTGTTATTTCCCCCCCAAAGGAAGAAGAGTGTGGTGACCTTTGAGTCAAACAATACAAAACCTTCGTCCTGTTGTGACTCATGACCCCTACATTCAACGGGTAAAGCAAAAATAATTTTAGTTTTTGGTATTTGCGTACAGCAGCAGGACGAAAGACGAGGCTGGGTGGGTTTGGTCATGGGCCGAGTAGGCGGGAAACGTCGCCGTTTTACAACATTATTATTTATTGCCTGGAGTGCATTGTATTTGGACAGTTGGTCCGGTGGAGCTGTTCCTGAGAAAGACGGGATTAGAGAGAGAGAGAGAAGAGAGAGAAGAGAGAAAGAGAAGAGAGAGAGAAGAGAGAGAGAAGAGAGAGCGAAGAGAGAGAGAAGAGAGAGAGAAGAGAGAGAGAGAAGAGAGAGAGAAGAGAGAGAGAAGAGAGAGAGAAGAGAGAGAGAAGAGAGAGAGAAGAGAGAGAGAAGAGAGAGAGAAGAGAGAGAGAAGAGAGAGAAGAGAGAGAAGAGAGAGAGAAGAGAGAGAGAAGAGAGAGAAGAGAGAGAGAGAGAAGAGAGAGCGCGCAGTGGCTGAAGAACCAACATGCGTAAAAGTTTAAATTCGGCATGTTATGAGAAAGAAGATTCATTTTGATGGGGAGTACGGAAAACAAAAAGATAACATTTGACGTGGAGATTTAACCTGAAGAAGAAGAGGATCTAGAGGATCTAGAAGAGACGTGATGCAGCAAAAGGAACATCAGGCAAACCAAGAACGATGACGTCACCACCAGGCAGAACATGTGTCATGAGTCACCACAGTACGAAGGGTTCTCCATCTATTATTATTTTGAGAAACGTTTTCGTCTTTTTGTCGCATTATATATATATATATATATATATATATTTATATGCTTGTTTTTTGTTGTTGTTGTATATCAGTCGGGATTTATATATTTCGTGAATCTGTTAGGAGTGTAAGACGCGGAGGGAGGAAGGAAGGAGGGGGAGGGGAGGGGGAGGGGGAGGGGGAGAAAAAAAAACATTACATTTTACGAGCTTGGGAAGATTTCTAAGTAATCATCCTGTTACACGAAAGAGGCGGCGCCTTCTAATTAATCAAGGAATGCATTTCTTTTTTTAGCGTCGAAGAACTACCGTGTGTGTGTGTGTGTGTGTGTGTGCGCCTTCCTGTCGCCAAGGGGAAGTAAAGTGGTGATGTACGTACATGTTGATGTTTCTCGGGGGCTCATTACACGTTCGACCAACATTTTTAGCAGCAATCTTTCAAATATAAAAATAAAAGAATATACGTGTGTGTATATATATATACAAAAATAACTATACGGCCCGTGTTCAGTCTGCTGTGAATAGATCATTAATTACGACAACTTGTGGTTACTTTTTTTTTAACCCCTCCCCCTCCTTCTCCCCCTCCTCCTCCTCTTTCCCAAGCACGCAAGGGGAGGAGGAGCATTGCTGGGCCTGTCAAATTACATTCTGTCTTGACGAGGCGCGTGGCCACGATTTTTTCACGTGGGAAAAAATATCATCGGATTACGATTAAACTGAGGAACAAAAATTATAATCATGTAAGGAATTATTACAATAAAAAAAAATATACAACGAATAAATTTAAGGTCGTTCCTGTTTAGTTGAAGATTAGATTTTAAGATTTATTGTTGTGTCCCATTAATCGTCGATTGAGGAAATAAGATACTACGTCATACATTAGAAATGAGCAAAATGAAGTACATAATTAAAGACAAATAATCTTAAAAAATAAATTAATAAAAGAAAGTGTAATATAGACAAAAGTCAATATAAACACAACACCAGAGACACACACACACACATTGACTGGGAAACACAGACAAGCACACACACACACACTGAGGAACACGCAATGGAGGAGTTTTGAACTACTAGGACCAGGAAGGAAACTCTGTCCTTGCTCCAGCAGCAGCAGCAGCAGCTATATACATGAAACTAACAAACGAAATGAGAGCAGAAAAAACAGAATAGGAATTTTAAAGATATGTGGTGTGTGCTATTTTTTACAAGGTTGGCAGCAGCAGCTCATTCAACACACTTTTTGCAGCAGCAGGAAGAACCTTGATTTAAAATACTAGAAGAGGGACGATTAAGAAAAAATCCTGTAGCACAGAGGAGTAAAACAGCAGCAGCAGCAGCGCCGCCATTTAAAAAGAATAGTTTTATTTACTCTGCTTCACCACGAAGCTTTTGTAGGAACTATTTTTAACCTCTGGAGGAAGGAAGGCTGTTGTATAAAATTATCCCCCCGGGGGTGTGTATTGTGAATAGAGAGAGAGAGAGAGAGAGAGAGAGAGAGAGAGAGAGAGAGAGAGAGAGAGAGAACAAGGGCGATGCTTGTCCGACCTTAGAGCTGAACCTCTGATTTCTAGTCAGGCGCGCGTAGTCATTCATGAAACTCGCCATTTGTTTGAAACAAATTAAGTGTTCCACTTTACAAACTTTAATATTTCATAAATATATATACACAGGCTTGGTAAAGTAAGTATTTGCAAACTTTTGAAGAAAGGTTTTGCAGCAACTCCGTGATCTAGAATTCGTGCTAGAAAGTAGTATTATTCTACTAATTGCACGCTTTTGCAACTTAAATATTTCATTACTCCTGGAGCAGTTTAAAATAAGTGTCACGTCTGTGATTTTAAGAAATTATTTACTGTTTGTTTATTGATTATAAATACAAATTATTTCTCCACGCCTTATTTGTCGTTAAGGATCTTCTCTACAAGAACAGTTTCTTCATTGGTGGTATAATTTGGTATTTTCCGTCACTGCCTGCAGTTTCATGGTCCGGGGTTTGTGTTTCCCACACTCCGGGGGAATTCCACCCCCTGCAAAGGCCCGAGAGAACAAAAGAGCCGCCACTTGACAGAGTATTTGCTCGGGACTAACACGAGAGGCAGGCCACTCGCTCGCAGCAGCTCCTCCTCCTCAGCTCGACAACTGACCACCACGCCATTGTCCCTGCAAGTGTCAGCGGACTGGGAAAGATTCTGTGAATATCCTGTTTTGTGCAATGTTATTCTGAGTGTGTGTGAGAGAGACAGAGACAGAGAGGGAGACGGGGAAAGAGAGACAGAGTTAAAATTATTTAAGTACTCAGTTGTAAGCCAATTGGTTGGTAATCCGCCCCTCGCGAAGTAGTGCCTAGCAGGTTGTTCCCGCCAGGGGGTACGTTATAAAGGGAGGTGGTTTTTAGAGGGTAAAAATTCCACACCCCTTGAAACTCGGGTTTCACGGCGTCTTTGGAAGATTTTCCCCTACCCTCGTCAAAAAAAAGAGAGAGAGACAGGGAGACAGAGACGGAGAGAGACAGAGAGAGGCAGAGAGACGGAGAGAGAGGCAGGGAGAGACAGAGAGAGGCAGGGAGAGACAGGGGGACACAGAGACAGAGAGAGACAGAGGGAGAGGGAGAGAGAGGCAGAGACAGGGAGAGACAGGGGGACAGAGAGACAGAGAGAGGCAGAGAGAGACAGGGACAGAGAGACAGAGAGAGGCAGAGACAGAGAGAGAGACAGAGAGAGGCAGAGACAGAGAGAGAGAGAGGCAGAGACAGAGAGAGAGGCAGAGAGAGACAGAGAGAGACAGAGAGACAGAGAAAGACAGAGACAGAGAGAGAGGCAGAGACAGAGGAAGAGGCAGAGAGAGACAGGGGGACAGAGAGACAGAGAAAGACAGAGACAGAGAGAGAGAGAGAGACAGAGAGAAGAGGCAGAGAGAGGGACAGAGAGACAGAGAGAGACAGAGAGAGACAGAGAGAGGCAGAGACAGGCAGAGAGAGACAGAGAGAGGCAGAGAGAGACAGAGAGGGACAGAGACAGGCAGAGAGAGACAGAGAGAGACAGAGAGAGACAGAGAGAGGCAGAGACAGAGACAGAGAGAGACAGAGAGAGGCAGAGAGAGGCAGAGAGAGGCAGAGAGAGACAGAGAGAGGCAGAGAGAGGCAGAGAGAGGCAGAGAGAGGCAGAGAGAGGCAGAGAGAGGCAGAGAGAGACAGAGAGAGGCAGAGAGAGGCAGAGAGAGACAGAGACAGGCAGAGAGAGACAGAGAGAGGCAGAGAGAGGCAGAGAAAGGCAGAGAGAAAGGCAGAGAGAGACAGAGAGAGGCAGAGAGAGACAGAGAGAGGTAAAGAGAGACAGAGAGACAGAGAGAGGCAGAGACAGAGAGAGGCAGAGAGAGGCAGAGAGAGGCAGAGACAGAGGCAGAGAGAGACAAGGAGAGAGGCAGAGACAGAGGGAGAGGCAGAGAGAGACAGAGAGAGACAGGGGGACAGAGAGACAGAGAGAGGCAGAGAGAGACAGGGAGAGACAGGGGGACAGAGAGACAGAGAGAGGCAGAGACAGAGGGAGAGACAGAGAGAGGCAGAGACAGAGAGAGACAGAGAGAGAGGCAGAGAGAGGCAGAGCCAGAGGAAGAGGCAGAGAGAGACAGGGGGACAGAGAGACAGAGAAAGACAGAGAGAGAGGCAGAGACAGAGGAAGAGGCAGAGAGAGACAGGGGGACAGAGAGACAGAGAGAGACAGAGAGAGAGGCAGAGAGAGGCAGAGACAGAGGCAGAGAGAGACAGAGAGAGAGTCAGAGAGAGGCAGGGACAGAGGCACAGAGAGACAGAGAGAGAGGCAGAGAGAGGCAGGGAGAGACAGGGGGACAGAGAGACAGAGAGAGGCAGAGACAGAGGGAGAGACAGAGAGAGGCAGAGAGAGGCAGAGAGAAACAGAGAGAGGCAGAGAGAAGCAGGGAGAGACAGGGAGAGAAACAGAGAGAGGCAGAGAGAGACAGAGAGACAGATAGAGAGACAGAGAGAGACAGAGAGATAGAGAGAGAGGAGGCCGAGGTATTAGGAGAGGAGAGAGGACATGAACCCTAGAAAGTGGAGGGGAGGAAGCTGCAGACATTCATCAACTCTATGCACTTGCCAGACGCCGGCAACCCGACGACTTTGTTATTCACTCCTCGTCGCTGGACAGCCACGAACTCGCAAACACGAGACTCCTCCAGACGGACGAATAAGAGCAGTGCAGTCCCACACATCCGTTTAACCCCTTTAATCTTCACGTCTCAAAACGTGGTCTACTAATCTATCCCTTCATAGACCTCCATATTAGTTACTCCATCCACGCATCTCATTCTCCTTTAGCACCACATTTAAAAAGCCTCTTTTCTTTTCCTTTCAGCACGACACTTCATACCAACAACTGCCTACTACCATTCAAATAAAATTCAAACCAAGCAAAACAGAATCCTTAAATTATTCATTTCCATCTCCCCCATGGAACTCGGGAATTTAGAAAAAACATCCTAATTCCACTGATATCAACCACAAAAAAAGAAAAAAAAATCATGCAAAAGCTCCATCACTGACACTGGCCATTGCCATCATTGCCACACAAACTACCAATAGACTACATCCTTCCACTCTCTCACTCACATAACAATAATTTCTCTCTTACCTCATTCTCTTACCGCTTTTAAAATAACTATTCCTTTATCTCCCTCTTCATCTGATTCCCCTCTAATACCCTAAACTCTATTAATATTCACAAGCCAACACCAAGTCAATCAAATATTATTAACTGCAATAACATAATTATGTTCACAGCTTTTTTTCGTTGTTAAATGGGTCTTTACAATTTATTCAAGTATTCATGTAACTTATTTATTCAGTGAACATATATTTATGTACCTTTTTAATGCATGACATTCTTTGACCGTTTAATTGTTGATGTAATGGGTAATAAAAAAAAACTCTTTTTCGGTCACTGTTTTTTTATTGCAAGTTGTTATTATTCTTTTTTAAAAGAGGTAGATTTCGGCTGGTATACTGCCATATTCATCCTAATGATAAAACAATTCAATCAATATGTTGTTTATAACTGAATTCTTAAAAGGTTTTATATAATATAAGATCTAAACACTCTTAGAAAGGATATAAAAACTTTTACACACCTTGTATTTACAAACTATTTTTAATATAATATCCTTATTTTTCCGGATAAAGTACGATGTTAATCACACACTATCGATCGGTTGATCGATAGTGTGTGATTAACATCGATTGTTTATTTTTGTATGTAATCAAAATTATACTGAGCTTTTCCAGACACAAAACATTTTAAATATCAACAACTTACGTTGCAACAGAAAAATGAGGTTAGTATATAAACATAGTTTTGTAAGTACAAGGTATGTAAAAGTGTTTTCATCCTTTTTTAAGTTTTTTTAAGATCCTATATTATATAAAGCTTATCAAGAATTCAATTATTAACAATATATTGATTATATTAAATTCCATGATGTTATGATTTGGGTTTTTAATAACAACATTTTTCACCAATTGGTATCAAAAATCAACATATTCAGGAAGAATAGTTAATTGTATGTCCAATTCCCCCCCACACACACATATTCCAAAGGAAAGCCATGGGTTTGTCAAGTTGTCACATCACACAGTGGAAATTTAAATAAAATTACTGATATTCTTTTACTAAATTCTTACTCACCTAGTCTGTTCAAGAAACATGTCAGAATTAGGTTGAATAAAATCAGGTATTCTGACAATAATTTATCTGTTAAAAGGGGTTAACAGCAGGAAATTTAACTTCATAATTTTACCTGCTACCATATAATATTGTTTCATAATAATGGTATAGGTGTTGTTTTATAAATCTATAAATAACTTAAATTTTTTTAAAAAAATTCTAAAGATAAAATTAACTTTCTGGAAAGACATAAATGTTATTTTACAAAATTAATTGTTTCTTCTATCATCATGTTGAAATGTATAATGAACACACTGAAAGAGATTTAAAAAAACTGGCATTAAAAAATTACATAAATAAAAACATCCAAACACATACACATTAATAATAATAATTATGACTAGCAAAATGTGGGTATTTTAGGTGAAGAAAATAATTAGTTCTGGAGAATGATGAATGAAATGTCATATATATCAGCCTCTGTAACCCTCATACACACTCCATGTAAAAAGGCGATACTAGTAATTTGAAATAAATTTATGTTTATAAGTTACAATAGTTGAATCTTTTTCCATTGTTAAACTTTCATGGCGTAAAGCACTCATTGTTATCACATCATTTCGGCCGCTTGAAGTAGTCTGCGGCCCCAAATTTTTCCTCTCTCGTCTAAATATTTCATCCATTTAATAATGTAAGCCTGTCGTTTTTTTCTTTATATCGAATATTACACTACGTATTTTTACCTATTCGAAATTAATTTTGATCCTTTGGGGGCTATAGTTACATGCAGATTCCCACAAACTGTGATGAAACGTAGTACATGTAAAGAAAATGAACCATTTATTACAGAACATTTATTACACTAATAGCCTGTTTTTCTTGAATATCTATAACAGGCTTTATTTTCATTTCTTACAAGATTTGTGTTACAGATTTCTTCTATTTTATTTTATAAATATTTATATATCATAGGGGTAGATATTTATAATTATGAAAAGAACATTATTAGAACACTAATTTTTTAGTATAGGATGTAAAAACATTTATCAATTATATATATATATATATAAGGTACAAATTGTATGTCTTCTGTATAAGAAAATCTTATTATAAGTTAAAAATTAATGAATAGTTACAGTATATTATAATATTAATAAAGCAACCTAACTATGTAAAATCTCTGACTCGTTGTTCCACATCATCATCCTTGAAACTTGTGCTTGCTTCTCTATAGCATCTATGGAATATGATTTTATACTTAAATACTTATTTTCAGTCAAAAACTTTTGCGTCGAAATCTTAAAAAATATATATGTATATATTTCGGCGGTAATTTGAGTGTTTGTAAGTAGTTTTATATAAAAACGTTATATAACTTATCTTAATGAATTAAAGGATGTGACATTTCAATAATTTTATGAGATAGTGTTCCACTCTTAACCTCCATTCGGTCCAAGCATATTACAAAAAGATCCTTATTTTCAGAATGTAGACTCAGGGGGAAAAAATTCTCCTCCCAAAACATTTGAGAAGAATAAAAAAAGTGTATTTTTAACTGTTCTCTATGAAATTTGTTGATATATAATTTCGCATCCAACTCGAAAATATGGATTTCAGAAACATGACCACTTTTCTTAATGTTCCGTATAAATTTATATCTGTAAATTACATATTTTAAAATATTTACTAATTGTTGCTTTAAGATCGATTTTAAGAGGGGTTAAAAAAGCGCAACGAGGGAATTAATCCTAGAGGAGTATGGGGAAGACAGTGTCACGCTATTGACTTATTATGATACTCTTTACTCAAAACAATGGAAACCATTACTGACCCACAATGCTGCGTGATCCATAATTGGCTGGTGGAGGGAAGGGAGAGAGAGAGATAGAGATAGACAGAGACAGATATATATATATATATATATAGAGAGAGAGAGAGAGAGATAGAATATATATATATATAGAGAAGAGAGATAGACAGATATATATATATATAGAGAGAGAGAGAGACAGATATATATATAATAGGATATATATATAAATATATAGAGAGATAGAGATATAGAGACAGAGATAGAGATATATAGAGAGATATAGAGAGAGATAGAGAGAGAGATAGAGATAGAGAGAGATAGAGATGTAGAGACAGAGATAGAGAGAGAGATATAGAGAGAGATATAGAGAGAGAGAGATATAGAGAGAGATAGTGATAGAGATATAGAGACAGGGATAGAGATAGAGAGAGATAGAGATATATAGAGAGAGATAGAGATAGAGAGAGATAGAGATATAGAGACAGAGATAGAGAGAGATAGAGATATAGAGAGAGATAGAGATAGAGAGAGAGAGAGTGGGTGTGAGTGAGAGAGAGAGATGTATTGTCCACCTGCACAGATTATCCCCAAAATCTGTCAGATATATGTTTGTGTATGAAGACAGATATCACCTGATATTCCGGGACCACGGTCATCTGAGGTTGGATTATGCTCTCTCATGTCCAGTATTTTCTCTTTTTTTGGGGAGGGGGGGGAGGAGGGGGGGAGGGCGGGAGGAGGACAGTCAAGGCAAAGGCAAGGAATGCCAACTACACAGGGCCGACTACGCATCATCTGCATTCGCCATGCTGTGTGAGTGTGTGGTATTTTTAGGCAGCAGGGTCCGTCCCCATCTCTGCTCGCAGGTCTCAAGGGCAATCACTCGACCAGCAAAGACACTCCGGAAGCTCACCAATTCACTCATTCCCAGCAATTCCGCCATGTTGTAAAAGCGTGCGACAAATTTCCAACCAACACTTTCCACTATCTTCTAAATAGATTTAATTAATTATTTCCTTAATTTTAATTTATACAGACAGAATCTATAATTTCTATTCTATTTGTGTCAAGCTCTAGTCTTAAATCTATCTCCAGTTCTCGCTTTAAATCGGTCACAAAACCCTAGGATTAAATCTGTCTAAAGCTCTAGGTTTAAATCAGTCACCAACCCTAGGCTTAACTTAAACAATTTATGTTTCCTTTAAGAGGTTTGTTTGTTTGTTTCATATTTTGCAGTAACTGCCTGACTGTATTCATAATCGTCTTCTACAGTCCAAAAATATATTGTGCCGATTTAAACCAAAATTAATTAATTAATATTTATACAGTCTATATATTTTAGATGAGTGATATTCCACACACACACACATATGTGCATTGTACACCATCCTGGTGTTTTTTTTAATCACTTGCAATAAATAGTTTTAAAATCATTTTAATTTGTTATACATCTTAGAACTAAATTTATTCAATGGATGTTAACGTTTATTGTTAGTTTGAGAAGATGTTGTGGTTGTTATTATAATTATTATTAGTTTTTTTAAAAAAAATACTTATTTTAATGATACGTATTCTTCTTATTTTATATTGATTATCATAATTTCACATTTTCCGGTTTATATTCCCATGATTTAATTTTAATGTGTGCTCGTGTAAGTGCAATAAGTAAAAATAATAATAAAAAATCCGGCCAAATATGTCAGCAAACGTTTCACCCAAATTTGGTGGACTTTTTTTTCAGGTAACTAAACACAAAAGTCGTACAATCATCAATATTATTATTATTATTAATTTTGAATGCGGAGGATTATTTTTTTTTTGTGTCTAAAATATGGAGTACAATTTTAATGATATTTATTTTACTTTATTGAAATTTTAAGCTTCATATTTTAACAACAAAAAAAGCGACGGGTCAGGAAAGGTATCAGGATGAGTGTCATACGAAAATAATATAAGAAGTTAAACTTCTAGTAGTATTTATTATGCAACATCAACATTTCTGCGTTTTCTTAAGTTTATTGGACTATTTGAAATGGACCTGAAGTGCATCACAGAGGATTTATTATTTTTCTTATTTTTGTTTCAGTGACAGGGAGGGAAAAGAAGACATCATGGACCCCCAGAGCGGATCCGGAAGACCAGGTTAGATTATTACTGTTGTTGTTGTTTTTATCTTTTTTTCCCCCTATCTTTGTGGTTCATCTCCTGGGAGACTTGCTCTAGCGTGTGTTTGCTCTAAGAGTCCGTCTGGGACTTCCACACACGCACGGTTACATACGCACGCCATTAGCTGCACACAAAGGTGCGTCTTGTTGCCTGCTGCAAGTGTTTGGCCACTTCCGTCTGCACACCAAAGGCCATTTGCTCTTCTTCCACGTTTGCGAAGCGCACTCGTAAAGTAGTGGACGGACGCCATTAAAGGAAGGAGCTCCCGAGGATACAACAATCAATACTCACTCGTGTTCCTCAAATAAACTTAACGTCAACCCCGGTTCTTCTTCTTTTTCTTCTACTACGTCCCAAAAAAAAAGAAAGAAGAAGCGAAGCACGTGGAATTGGTCTTTCGAAATCCTCCAGGGAGGGAAATTTTTTTTTTTTATAATTAACGTCTCTCAGAAAAACGTCCGCTGTTATTTAATAAACTTCCCACCTCCATTAAACAATTAAAAATAAATATAAACAAGTTCAAACATGAACTAAACTAACTAAGTTCTTACTAAGGCCACTCCTTCTATTCTGTTGAAGAATTTATGAAGCTGAATGTATCATCATAGGGGTAGATATTTATAATTATGAGAAAGATAATTATGAAAGAACATTATTAGGACACTAATTTTTTAGTATAGGATGTAAAAATATTTATCAATTTTATATATATGTAAGGTAGAAATTGTATGTCTTGAGAAAATCTTATTATAAGTTAAAAATTAATGAATAGTTACAGTATATTTAAATATTAATAAAGCAGTAAAATCTCTGACTCGTGTTCCACATCATCCTTGAAACTTGTGCTTGCTTCTCTATAGCATCTATGGAATATGATTTTATACTTATAATTGTATATTTCAATATTAATAAAGCAACCTAACTATGAAAATCTCTACTCGTGTTCCATATCATCGTTGAAGCTTGTGCTTGCTTCTCTATAGCATCTATGGAATATGATTTTATACTTATACTTGTATATTCTAATATTTAATAAAGCAAACCTAACAATGTAAAAATCTCTGACTCGTCTTCCACAACACATCCTTGAAGCTTGTGCTTGCTTCTCTATAGCATCTATGGAATATGATTTTATACTTATACTTGTATATTTTAATATTAATAAAGCAACAACCTAACTATGTAAAATCTCTGACTCGTCGTTCCACATCATCATCCTTGAAGCTTGTGCTTGCTTTTCTCTCATCATGGATTTTTATGCTTATACTTGTAATTCTAATAATAAAGCACCTGAACAAGTAAAATCTCTGACTCGTCGTCAACCACATCATCCTTAACTTGGTGCTTCTCATAGCATCTATACATGATTTTATACTTTACTTATATTTAATATTAATAAAGCAACCTACTATATGTAAAATCTCTGACTCGTGTTCCACATCATCATCCTTGAAGCTTGTGCTTGCTTCTCTATAGCATCTATGGAACATGATTTTATACTTATACTTGTATATTTTAATATTAATAAAGCAACCTAACTATGTAAAATCTCTGACTCGTGTTCCACAACATCCTTGAAGCTTGTGCTTGCTTCTCTATAGCATCTATGGAATATGATTTTATACTTATACTTATGGCTCATAGTGGTTATGACGTCAAAAAAAAAGAGTAGGGACAGGAGGACGTGGAAAGGTAGAAATTTACCCGCTGTGGTGGCTGATGGCAGCTTGACGAGGAAGTTACGTCAATGAAAACCCGGGCAATTACTTTAAAAAAGAGAGAGACGTAACTGGAGCGTTTTCCGGACCCTTGCTCCTTGCGAACTCTGTCCTTGGCGAGAACGTGCGCCGCTTGACCGTGGTGAGGAAAGAGAATTGGCAACTGGAGTGTTACATTTCCCCATCCCCGGTCCTGCCTGTGCCGTGACTTGTATGTTCCAGTCCCGACCACCAGGTGGTATATTGGTTAATACGCATTCGATTACGAAAAAGAAAGAAAAAAAAAGGTGAGTTGCCGACGAAGCCGACTCGCAACGTACTCCGTCACACTCGCGCGTCGTGTGTGTACCACAAGTGTGTTAATTTTTTGGGGTTGGGAGAGGGTGAGAGGGAGGGAAGAATAATCTGCCAAGTATGCAGCACAACGCCAGTGGCGCCACAGCGGGAGAGTCCACACGGCAGGCGATGTGCATCCGCGGAGGAATGGTTAACCTAGTCTTGTTCTTCAATCAATCCCATTAGTCAGTCCTCGGTTGAGGAAATAGGATACGTCAAATATAATAATATTACAAAAGAAATATATACACCAAAATTTTACAACTAAGAATTGACTGACAAGAAAGAGGGGAAAGATAAAAAAAATTCAATCCTCAATTTTCAGTCGACGGAGGAGAAGGCAGCAGCAGAAGATCGTGCCTAGGAGGTTCCCCCCGTCGAACATGAAAAAGAAAATAAGTCAGCAGTTAACTAAGAATTGGCTGACAAGAAAGAGGGAAGATAAAAAAAATTCAATCCTCAATTTTCAGTCGAACGGAGAGAAGGTCAGCAGAAGATCGTGCACTAGGAGGTTCCCCTCGTCGAACATGAAAGACAAAATATAGTCAGCAGTAAACTAAGAATTGGCTGACATGAAAGAGGGAAGATAAAAAATTTCAATCCTCAATTTTCAGTCGACGGAGGAGAAGTCAGCAAGAAGATCGTGCCTAGGAGGTTCCCCCTCGTCGAAACATGAAAAAGAAAATAAGTCAGCAGTTAACTAAGAATTGGCTGACATGAAGAGGGAGAAGATAAAAAAATTCAATCTTCAATTTTCAGTCGACGGAGGAGAAGTCAGCAGCAGAAGATCGTGCCTAGGAGGTTCCCCCCGTCGACAATGAAAAAGAAAATAAGTCAGCA
>CM067382.1:66291295-66347786 GCA_034510155.1 Eucriotettix oculatus | reverse complement strand
TTAATGTTTGCAGATTTGTGTTCGGCTAAAGACGAGTTTAGTAGCTCCAGTGACGTCATAACCTCCCCTCTCTCCTACCATATTAGAATGTAGTAATTCAAATGCTTATAATTTAACACTGGCTTTTTCAGCGACACATTTAAAGATAAATTAAGGAAAATGAAGAAACACTCCCAACCACGTGATTTGTGAGTAAGAAAATGAGAGAAAAGAAGAATAAATATAAATAACCGTGAGGGTAATTTAAATAATTAAGCTGTAGAGTAAAGTGAAACAAGGAACTGTGTGGATCAGCGACTTGGGCTGAGCATGTTTAATGTTTGCAGATTTGTGTTCGGCTAAAGACGAGTTTAGTAGCTCCAGTGACGTCATAACCTCCCTATCCCTCATTAGTATGCAGTAATTCAAATGCTTATAATTTAACACTGGAATTTTTCAGCCACACATTTAAAGATAAATTAAGGAAAAGGAAGTAACACTCCCAACCACGTGATTTTTGAGGAAGAAAATGAGAGAAAAGAAGAATAAATATAAATAACCGTGAGGGTAATTTAAATAATTAAGCTGTAGAGTAAATTGAAACAAGGAACTGTGTGGATCAGCGACTTGGGCTGAGCATGTTTAATGTTTGCAGATTTGTGTTCGGCTAAAGACGAGTTTAGTAGCACCAATGACGTCATAACCTCCCTCTCTCCTTCCTCATTAGAATGCAGTAATTCAAATGCTTATAATTTAACACTGGATTTTTTTCAGCCGCACATTTAAAGATGATTTAAGGAAAAGGAAGTAACACTAATTTTTCTATGTGTCGACTTTTACCTCCATTTGGCATGGAAGAGGCCCGTGACGTCACCGGTGATACTCAACTCGTCCTGTTTCCATCCAAGCATTTTTTTTTTGAAAGGTGATATGTGTGTGACGTGATGATGATCCAATAAATGGCAACGCCCCTCTTTAATAGCTGTAGGAAGGAATTTTTTATTAAAGTGGGTATGCAGAAGACAACCTGGGCTACACGTGAAAACAGATGGAGGGAAAACCCTTGAAAACCTGCATCAGTCATCATATATTACAGCATAGAGAACAGACAATGCACGAGGAAAGAAAATACGGTTTTATGGATGCTGGATTTTTCTTTCAAAATTGAATACCAATTTAAAATAAACCAATGATATGATGGATTACTGAATTGTCTTTGATACTTTTTTCTCTTTTGCCTATTCTTTGTTTGTATGATTATCGTTTTTATATCCTCCGTTGGTTACAAATATTGAAAAGGACCAAAATAAACCAATCATATGATGGATTACTGAATTGTCTTTGATACCTTTTTCTCTTTTGCGTATTCTTTGTTCGTATGATTATCGTTTTTTCTATCCTCCGTTGGTTACAAATATTGAAAAGGACCAAAATAAACCAATTATATGATGGATTACTGAATTGTCTTTGATACTTTTTCTCTTTTGCCTATTCTTTGTTTGTATGATTATCGTTTTTATATCCTCCGTTGGTTACAAATATTGAAAAGGAATCAAAATAAACCAATTATATGATGGATTACTGAATTGTCTTTGATACTTTTTTCTCTTTTGCCTATTCTTTGTTTGTATGATTATCGTTTTTTATATCCTCCGTTGGTTACAAATATTGAAAAGGACCAAAATAAACCAATTATATGATGGATTACTGAATTGTCTTTGATACTTTTTTCTCTTTTGCCTATTCTTTGTTTGTATGATTATCGTTTTTTCTATCCTCCGTTGGTTACAAATATTGAAAAGGACCAAAATAAACCAATTATATGATGGATTACTGAATTGTCTTTGATACTTTTTTCCCTTTTGCCTATTCTTTGTTCGTGTGATTATCGTTTTTATATCCTCCGTTGGTTACAAATATTGAAAAGGACCAAAATAAACCAATTATATGACGGATTACTGAATTGTCTTTGATACTTTTTCTCTTTTGCCTATTCTTTGCATGCAAAATATTAACGAAAATAGCATATAGGAGAATGGAACGTCAAATAGAGAATTCCGTTTGGTTTAAGGAAGAATGTAGGGGACAAGAGAAGCAACATTGACTTTGCGACTAAGTTTAGAAGACAGGGAGGGTAAGAAAAAAAAACCTACCTACGTTCAAGGTATTTGAAAATTTAGAAAAAAGAGTTTGATATAGTGAATTGGAACAGAGTTAATATTTCAATTGCAGTAGGCTTTTTGTAAAATTTAGGGTTGGGATATTATATTGTACCCTAAAGTGAGGTAGCAGCAGCTCTAGTAAGGGGGTGGGGGAGGAGGAGGGAGGAAAGGATGTAAAGGGGGGTGGAGGAGGAGGAGAGATGTGTCCCTGGGCGAACGTATATTTGGATTATGGCTGAGCTAAATTAACAGCGCCATGGTCCTTCCTCCCTCCCTCCCTCCCTTCCTCCCTCCCCCCTTCCCGCCCTAGCATCACGACCTTTTCAACCCCTCACGATTGGCAAATAAATATTACACTTCCATATAAACCCTAAAAAATATATTTATACCTAATTGTCTGCAAATTAAAGATCTTATAAATAATTTTTTTCTCAAACAAATCCAAAATTTTAAATAATTGATACCGGGAAACAAAAACTCTTAAATTGTAAAAATTCAAAAATTTAACTTAAAAAAATTATTTATGCAATAGGAATTTTCAATAATGACATACCAGTACAATTTTTCTATTAGGGCAAGTGTTGATAGTTTAACTTTTCAAAATGTAATTATTTATTTATTATATTAGCTGTATATATTTACAATTCAAAATTTAGAAATGTTAACAGTGTAAAAGGAAGCAACTACTGTACTCTTATAAGTACCATGTAATATAAGAAATAATTTGTAACTTACCGCATTTGAACAACCCCACGGTATGACGTCACGCTAAACACCTAAATAAATAAAAATAATAATAATAAGTTAGTAAAAACATTACAGCTTTATTAATATTATACTAAAAATATTAACTAAAAATTTTCTCGTATTTAATAAAATTTTTTAGATCGTATACAAATACCCGATAAAAAATTAAATTTTACAAAAATTATTTATCTTACAATTAAGTAGAAAAAAATAAAGAAAATTTGTCTGAAAAGAAAATTAACTAACAATTAATTCGCTCTACACGTGGTTAAAATAGTTGTATACTAAAAAACTTTAATTAATATTCACTCCCGTAATAGTTTTATACAAAAAAAATTTGATCAATTATCTGAGAATTAAGTTTAAAAATACAGCTATTTACTCACCCATAATACATAACATTTAGTTAATTGTCCATTTGGGTAATAGTTTTATCCGAAAAAAAAATTAATTTATACTTGGTTAATTATCCACTTTTGTTCTAGTTATAACATTTAAATAAATATTTAACAAGTCCACAAATGGACGAAACGTCGTAATCTTATTGATTAAATATTTAAATAAGGCCAAAAATAGACAAAAATTATTCAATCATAACAAATTATAATTTAAAAACAACTACATGTTTCGGTCCTTTTCATGTTGAACTGAATAACAATACATAAAAAATTATAACATTCCAAAGATTTTACATTAGAGCCAAAGAATACTGTAATTATAATATCACAAGGATTTTTTTAAAATTAGCAAAGATAATAATTATACATTTTTTTAAATTATGAATGTTGGATCTTTTTTTTCCAAAGTGATTCATTTTAATATTTTCCGCTAATTCTCCAGCAGAGATATTACTAACACAGTAAATTTGATATTAATTTTTTTCAGTAATATTTATTTAATAATTAAATTAAAAAAACTGTTACCCTATTTTATACTGTTAAATAAATATTGTATATTTAAATTTATAATTATAAAAAAAAATCAGGGGGTGGGTGGGCCGTGGTTAACTTAAATTGGAATTGATGACTTGTCTGTACCTGAGGAAGACCGGATAAACGAGACGAAACGACGTAAATGAACCCAAGTGTTGTGTTGTGTTGCGGTTCCTTTATTCACAGCCGTATTTATTTAAAACAGTGGTAATAGTAGTTTGTGTTACATTTTCTATGTACGTGCCGTTCTTCATCAGGAGAGAATAATTAAATCTAAAAATAAATTGGTTATTCCTGTAAAATAAAAACGCAAGTTCCTTTCCTTAGTTTTTGAATTAATATCCATGATAAACGGAAAGAGCTACAGTGGGATATATATATTTTTTTGGTTTTTAATAAAATGTCCTATTCGCCAGATCACGACTGACCTTTCTTCTCGTAAGAGTGAAATACTCAACTCTCCGTCATTTCCGGTCCATTAACCGTCCCCTTCCTTCCTTCCTTCTCCGGAAGGGCAAAATAGGAAGAGTTTTCCCGAGCCAAGTAGTTTCGGGGGAGAAATTATTACGTATCATGACCGTAGTGAAACCTCAGAAGGAGATGCGATGGGCTCGAAGCCAATGGACATTGGACGTTATGAATAGAAACGAGTTGTTTGTTCCCCGGGAAGAAGTAATCCACTTTTAGAGACTATGTGGGTGCCCGACGACGTCCGGGATGTTAATGCTTCAATATAACTAACATTTTACTTTTAAGTTATGACAGATTTTATTTCTCGCGAACGTCGTCGCCGCCGCCGCACGCACACAGTAACCTGCAGTACGTTCTATACGTCATTAGGGTACTAATAGTGTCACGGGAAGGAAACACTGTAAAATTATTTTGACATCTCACCCCCCCCCCGCTGAAACGTATTTATTCGGCCCAATTTTGCATATTCAAAAAATTTCCGCCCCTCCACCCCCTCTCTAGAAATATTTTAGCGCAGCAATAATTTACAGACACATTGATTCGCGAAACATAGTGAAGCTTATACCACAAATAATAACTTTTAACAACAAATAAATTTTCGACCGGGATTTTTTCGGACAGGTTTTTTTTAAATTTATTAATCAAACAACGTTTCGCCGCATATTCGCACCTTCTTCAGGTTTTTCTCTTCACAATCAAATTATTGTTACGCCGTGAAGGGAAACGTTGTATGATTAACAATAAAAAAACTGTCCGAAAAAAAATACCGGTCGAAAATTATTTCATTTCAATATTTCTAATGTCAGACGTTAATTGATTTAATAATAACTTTTATCCTTAGTTTTCAGATAATTTTTCTTTCTTTAACAGTTTTTTTCTCCCCTCCAAAACCTCTAACGTATTCTCTCAACGATCATATTTAACGTGTATTTTCATCTATGCACTCGTTCAATTCCTATTCCTCTATTATTTTATGTTATTCTATTCATAATTGTCACTAACCTCAATTTTAAATGTCTTATTTCCTTAGCAGGGGGGAAGGGGGATTAACGTCGCCAAAATTTGTAATCTAATATAATGTTTTGCAGTTGTTATGTTCATACCTATCAAGAAAAATAAACAAGTTTTAAAATAGTTTTATTTGTCAAGTGAGGAAGCTTGTGTGACATGAACTATAGGGTTAATTGATTTTTTTTATGGTGTCGGAAGCGTTTTAAACTGGTTCGGGTTGCCAGAGGAAGCGGAAGTACGAGCGGGGGATGCAGTGGGGTGGGGTGGGGGGATGGGGGGGGGCGGGGCGGGCCGGCGGGGGCCAATGCGTGTGTGACAATTCCTTAATGATAGTCGCTGACGTTATGTTTACAGTCAATTAATTAATAGCGTAGAGGAACGAAAGAGCTTGTGTCAACAGCCCTACCTACCTTCGACTCTTTCCCCTCTCGCTCGTCACAACCAGAAAAAAATAAAAGGAATACAACACAACAATATATCTCTGGCTCCGACGGATTTATTAGCCTCTGATTGGATGTGAAGGAAACGTAGCTCCTCCCGTTACTATATGTGTCTTGCAACTTTCACGGAATTTCAATATCCACTCGCCTCCATTGTCCTTTCTTATGATGATATACACCGAAAGAAGAGACAACAATAACAACTCCCAGAGCTCTGTTGCATGAAAGAAAAATTATTTCACTGTCTTATAGCTTTTTTTTAAATACTCCATCACATTCCTTAAATTTGGTGCGCTTTTAAATTGAAACAAGAAGAGGATGATGATTTGAAGAAGTGCCGTCAACATGGCGCCCGGCTAGCTGGGTCGGTCGGTAGACCCACGAGAGCCCCAACGTTGAGCGCCAAATTAAACAGCATGGACGACGACGTTCCTATCTTACTGTATTCTTGCTTTCTTTTCTTGATCTACAATTCTAATTACTGCTGCCTGCCTTCTGTAGAGGTTATGTATAAGCCTCCATTCGCGATATTTTATTCCAGTGCTCTTCAAAATCCTTAATAGTGTGTTCCAAGTTTACGTTACCAAAGGCTTTTTTTCTAAATATAGAAATGCCATGAACGAAGTCCTGCATTTTTTTAATCCTGTCTTCTGAAATTAGCCGCAAAGTCAATATTGCTTCTCTAGTCCCTACACTCTTTTTAAACCAAATTGATCTTCTCCTAACTCGCATTTTATTTGACGTTCCATCCTTCTATATATTACTATCGTTGATAGTTTGCACTGTAAATGGTGGGGAGGGGAATTAATTAATGAATTTAATAATTGGGTTTAAATATGTACCTTTATTAATTGTAAACACAATAATTTTTAATATGGGTAGTGCGTGTATATATTATGTACAAAAATAATTAATTAAAATGGGATTGTATTAAAGATCTCAGGGTATTAATGGTTTGGGTGTTGACCCACACGTGTAGCAGATCTCTTACTGTTCGTTGACGAACCTGAGTTGTCTTCATAGGATGCGTCTCGTCGCTGTTGTGATTTCCGTGTTGTGGAAACTTGAAGCGGCCGGTAGACAATAGCTGCTGCCGGAATTGAGGAAACACCGCTTTTTCCTCTTTCTTCCCTTGTTGTTAAGAGACCTTTCTTCCCTGCTTCCTGGACTGATCAAAGCATGGTCCACCTCACCACCAATCTCCTCTCTCCACCACTTCTCTGCTGCCAATCTCCTTTCGCCACCACCACCTTGTATCACCAGCCAAAAATCTCTTTTTCTCCACCACTCTCCTTCAATATCCTCTCACCATCACCTTGCAAAAATCTCTCCACCACTCTCCTTCAATATCCTCTCATCATCCCCTTGCAAAAATCTCTCCACCACTCTCCTTCAATAATTCTCCACCACTCTCCTTCAATATCCTCTCGCCATCACCTTGCAAAAATCTCTCCAAAATTGTCTCCGCCAGCCTCTTTAAAGCCTTGTCCCCCCACTTATCCGACACCTATCACCTAAGGTGGCAGGGATGGATGGATATTCTCCAATCATATCCCTTGTTTCATTTGGGGAACACACACACACACACACACGCCACCCGCGGTCACCAAATTCCCAGGCAGATTAATTAGGACATTCCGAAACCGGCGACGAGGAGGAGGTGTCAGAGCTGCTTTATGGTCCAGGTGTCAGCCGCAGTCCCTTTGTTATTATTCCGAGCCGCCAAGACGGCGCAAGGAAAAACCAACCCCCTTCTTCCTTCCTTCCTGGCCAGCGACTTGCTCATGCCGGAATATTTGGTATTTAAGTTCCCGTAAATAATAATAATAAAAATTGGACGCGGGTTCTACTGCGCTACAGCACGCATGGGATAGTATTTTCTTATGTATATATATATATATATATATATATATATATATATATATATATATGGAGGGAAATTTCGTAGCAATGTTTTAGAGGGAAGTAATAGTATTTGATGGAATGAATGTATAGCCAGCTGCTGATCAGGAAGGTACAGCTGGCTGATTGCTCCTTCCCCCCTGCCCCCCAGCGTCTGGCGGCGTCGTCTCAAGAAGACTTTGGGGGGAGGGGAGGGGGTTTTTGGTCTGGTTGAAAGAGCAGGCAGGCAGGCAGGTTGCTGGTAGTTCCGGCAGGGCTGTCTTGACCTTGACCCTTGAGGATCGCGATAACACGGGAAATGAGAAACTGCTCGCGGTCGCACAGTTACGGACACGCACGTGCCAGGAGCCTACGTGCCGCGTATACCACACACTCACTACCAATAAAAGAAGTGCACGAGAGCCCTGACTCGCCTTAACACCTCTCACCCCTTATCTCAGTCTAGTAAAATAATGAACACCTGAATAAAACTAGTTGGGTGCCCGGCGATGTCCGGGAATTTTTCCCGGATTTTCCAAATAAACCATTCTCGTTGATTCGCCATTTTTATTTCAATTATATCGTTCGTCACCCGCGAGCAGCCATTTAGGAGCTGCATAGATTCTTTTTTGCTTTACCGACGGACTGAGCCAATTTGATTATACATTTTTTTACTCGTAAATTTATATTTTTATTAAAACTTAATTTGAGTTATATTTCTTTTGGAAATTTTTTAATGGTAATATCATCATAATTAAATGGAATATATTCAAATTAAATATACTCTTTTTTTTATTATTTAACGATTCCTAGTTATAATAATATTTTTGCGGTGTAAACAAAGACCAAACACCACACTTGTGTTCACTTCCTCTCTAATACTATAAGACCGTCACGTCTCAAAACGTGGACTATTAATCTAAGTCCTCCATTTTAGTCTCTCTTCTCTTATAAAATTCCTCGTTAGTTACTCTATCCACGGCACCTTATTCTCTTATAACGCCACATTTCAAAGGGCTTCTATTTTCTTTTCCCTGTCTCGCTTCCATGCATAAGTACTGTAGGACCACAAAAAAAATATTAGATGTTATAAAACATTAATAAAGCCAGGTACTTATGCATGGAAGCCGAGACATGGGTCTTGACAGTCTGGTATTTCTCGAATCTGGATTTTTGATAGGAAAATTCTTAGAAGAAAAAGGAGAATGACGAATAAGGTATAACAAAGAACTATGTCAATTGTATTATGTAACTCAGGATATTAAAATAGGTCGACTGACTGAGGTGGACACATTCAAAGAATGAGTGAGACGTGAGATAATAAAAAGAGTAATGGAAAGTAAACCTGAAGGAAGAAGGACAAAGTTCAGTTCAGTAAATTTTTTATATGGAATAAAACTATGGTCATCAAACCGTAGAAACGTAGAAAGGTAATTAATTCATTTAGAATATATACCGAAAGCGGTTTCATTCCGCAATAATTTTCTCTTATAACACCACATTTCAAAAGGCTTCTATTTTCTTTTCCCTGTCTCGCTTCCATGCATAAGTACTGGAGGACACACACACACACACACAAAAAAAAATTAGATGTTATAAAACATTAATAAAGGCTGTACTTATGCATGGAAGCCGAGACATGGGTCTGGTATTTTTTTATTATTTAACAATTCCTAGTTATAATAATATTTTTTGCGGTGGAAACAAAGACGAGCGTTTAAAATGTGAGCAGGGGGACAATAAGCGTCGCCGGACAATCGAGAGCCGTACGCAGGTACAGCGAGCGAGCGAACTCCACGTTTCCTAGGAATTGCAGTAGTCGTGAGGGTGAAGAGACGCCGAATGTTTGATCCTCGGAGGAACGCTCGCTCCAGCAGGGTTCAAAGCTCGCGACGCTCCTGGACCGGTAGCTTACGGAATTCCTGTGGGAAAGCGATGGCGCCACTTGTCTTAATTGCAGCAGCAGTTCCATTGTTCGATGTGTACAGACAGACAGCATTCCCGGCGAGTCTCAGGCTTTCCGCGGAAATTGTGAGGTGTCTCGGCGGGAACACTGGCCTGCGGAAATATCGAAGCCATCCTCTCAAGTCCTTCTACGGACTCGTAAGGGTGGGATTCCACCGTCCTGCTTGAGGGCCGTCCGACGAAAATATGCAAGGAATTGAGCGGACAGATGATGGGGAAACATGAATCACCAGAAGACTTTGGGACAATCAATGAGGTGTATTTAAAGTTCTTGTAAACAACAGCCGAGTCCATGTTCCATGTTGACATCCGGAAGGAGTTTTCATATTTCCAAACGCGTGGTACTGTTAGCTGCTGGACATACTTTTTCTCATTAACTTGTCGGAGATGAACACGTGTGAGGGAGCGTGAATGTGTGTATGTGTGGAGGTATTGAAAGTGACGCGTCATGGCTGTAGCAGGAATTACGGGCTCGCTTGATCCCGTGGGATTCGCCTGGCGATGTCCCGTTGCCCATTCAAAGGGCTGCGCAATCAATTTGTAGCTGTCCACGTCTTCAATGGTCCTCCTGATTGCTCCACTTCTTGCGTCTTCTCTCTCTCTCTCTCTCACTATCAGGAGACAAAGCTGCTGTAGGAGGATGTCACACAAGCAGGTCAATCAACTGTATCATCATATTCATCACTGCTGGTCGACCCTTTTCCTGGTCGGTCGTCGACCACGTTGGCGCAGGTCAAAAATCTCGCATCGACAGAGATCAGATATTATGTCCATTTGCACGATCGTCAACACCATTTAAGGCTGCCTTCCTCTGCTCTTTAGAAACACTTTCCGTGGACCTTGATGTTCCAGATGTCCAGTCAATGTAACGGTTTACCAATTAAAAATTCGCTTCTTTACTCTGGCATGGCGATTGACTGGAAATATAAACTGTCGTCTAGAGAAACACAACGTGCAGCTGGACCACTAGCCTAGTGTTGCATTGGAACCTTTGATACGCAATTTGGTACTGTAAAAAAAAGAACTACTCTGATAACATTGGCCATGTATGGAAATATAAAACTAATTTAAACGGGACAATCACAGACCAAAAAAAAACGTTTTATCAATTCCTTCGGCCCCCCTCCCCAAATTTGGAAATTTTATTAATAAATTATCAGAAAATAATTTTTTTAAAAAAATGTAATGTGACAGTATTTTGAACAAAATAATTTACTCAAACTTCCAAAATAAATACTTAATATTACTTACAATGTAGTTAAACATAAATTTAGACAAAAACCCCAGAGATTGTGGCAGGGTGTTGGTCGTGTTTCGTCGTCCTTCAACCCTTCACATGTACGCACACGACGACGGTAGAACGCGAACAGCCGATCAGCTTTGCCCCCCGTTTCAAAGCGCAGTACTACTACCCTGTTGCCTTGTGAAAGTCACTTACGACGATGGTAGAACGCGAACAGCCGATCAGCTTTGCCCCCGTTTCAAAGCACAGTACTACTACTGTGTTGCCTTGTGAAAGTCACTTACGACGACGGTAGAACGCGAACAGCCGATCAGCTTTGCCCCCTGTTTCAAAGCACAGTACTACTACTCTGATGCCTTGTGAAAGTCACTTACGACGACGGTAGAACGCGAACAGCCGATCAGCTTTGCCCCCTGTTTCAAAGCACAGTACTACTACTCTGTTGCTTTGTGAAAGTCACTTACGACGATGGATTTTCCTCCCCCTCCCCCTCCCCCCACTCCTCATTTTGGGCACGAATCGTCCCTGAAATTTCTCCTCATTATACTTCGTCCGCGTGTCCGCAACGTGACGAGGTCTTGCGGTGTGAGAGTGTTCACAATATTTTGACTCATCTGGGTAAGGAATTCTGCGGAAAATGGGGAAGCTAATTGAGAATCTATAAATAAAAGAATATTAACCCAAATAATCGCGTGACGTTAATGTGAGGATGTTGGAGGTGACGCGCGAGGTAAGGAGCATTCTTTAAAAGAGTCGAGAATTTTCCCTGATCGTGCTGTTGAGTTCCCTTTTTTTTACGCTTCCGCGTTTGATGGCTTTAATGTGATGTCGTTGTTTCGCATAACGCGCTCTAATAGGCTCCATTAATCCGCAGATCTTTTGATGACCCGCGGTAATAAATTAGTCAATAATCTGGAATGAATCCATCCGCCGAGCTTAATGTCTCGATTAGGCGAAATATTCGCGCAGATTCTTCTTCTTCTTCTTCTTATTTCGGGTGGTGGCGATCGTTAATTACGGAAGGAAGGCATGGGGCAGAGTTAACGAATACAAATGACAGCTGGAAGGACGCCAAGACGATTGGAGTAACGGTGAGGCGAGGTTCAGAGGAAACGCCGAGAGCCATTAGGGGTTTCTTACCTTACCTTGCCTAACCCACGTACTGTGGGAATTTTGGGCCGCGGACATTCCTCGTGAATGACAATCGTTGGCCATCCCGAAACACACACATAGCTGAATCCCTAATTCGCTATTTGGACAAGCAACTGTTTTTTTGGTTAACAGGCTACATGAGGGTGATCCTGAAACAGGCAACTCCCCTTTAATAGCATAGGAAGGGAATGGAAAAGGGGGGATGCGGAAGGTAGAGCAAGGTAGCCTAGCAAGGGTTGACTAGTGAGGCCCCCTGGCTATGGTTTAAGGATCCTACCCTCCTCGTGGTGTTTCACCTAAAGAGATAGATGCAGGGAAAACCCTAGAAAACCTGCATCAGGTAGGTAGGTCGGGCGGCATTGGGGGGCTACTATTCTCACGCCCTTCCCTGTGAATGACGGGAGACGAGTTTGCTGTGGGGACGCAGCAGCATTCCCTTCTCCGTGTCTCCACCAGTTTCAGGAGGCAGTTGGCCCCTCGACTGATCCAATGGGATCAGCGGACAGCAACTCTTGCCATATGCCCAAGGTCTTTGACCCCGGTACATATACCTCCTAAAATAGTAGGTGAAGGTGTCTCGGCATATGAGAACTTTGATAAAAAAAATACCCAGAGAGAGAGTGCAGGAGGCATCCCCGACAATGATCAGGTGGTAAGCCCCGCCGCAGTCACTCTGGGCTGAAGCGTCTGAGAAGAGAGGAGAGAGAGAAGAGAGAGAGAAGAGAGAGAGAAGAGAGAGAAGAGAGAGAGGAGAGAGTGAAGAGAGAGAAGAGAGAGAAGAGAGAGAGAAGAGAGAGAGGAGAGAGGAGAGAGAGAAGAGAGAGAAGCGAGAGAGAAGAGAGAGAAGAGAGAGAGAAGAGAGAGAGAAGAGAGAGAGAGAGAGAAGAGAGAGAGAAGAGAGAGAGAAGAGAGAGAAGAGAGAGAAGAGAGAGAGAAGAGAGAGAAGAGAGATTGAAGAGAGAGAGGAGAGAGAAAAGAGAGAGAGAAGAGAGAGAGACGAATAATTATTTCTTACTTGATGTAATTTACGACGTATCCAACTTTCCTCAGCCTGGGACTAAAGTAAATAATCAGGTCTCTGGAGAAGTAATTTAGCCTTAAAGAAGAGACGGCGAGGATCCATCCACGCCCCTCCTCTACAGTCTTCCACATCCCCCGCACCCTCGTCTCCCATATGATTGAGTTCCTCTAAAGTCCAAGAAATATAGCATCACTTCCACGGATCGATGGAGCATGGAGGTTGGTGGAGGAGGAGAAGAATAAGGAGGAGGCAGCAGCAGACACGTGGAAGCACTTTCTCGCGCATAACAGGAACTCCATAACTCACACCTACACACGCACGGGGGTCAGGACAATCCCATACGAATGACTATATTAGTCAGCTCATAATGCCAGCAATAATTCTTCACAGGCAGAATGGTAGGCCACACGGCTACGGTTACACCCGCCGCCATTTTTAAAAAAAATCCTGGTACCGGTACTTCGTCGAGATGTGACCGTACCGTAAATTCCAATTAATCAAGGTCTGATCCTGATTGTACAATCAGTCATTCTTTGAATGTGTCCACCTCAGTCAGTCGACCTATTTTAATATCCTGAGTTACATAATACAATTGACATAGTTCTTTGTTATACCTTATTCGCCATTCTCCTTTTTCTTCTAAGAATTTTCCTTTCAATAATCCAGATTCGAGAAATACCAGACTGTCAAGACCCTTGTCTCGCCTCCATGCATAAGTACCTGGCTTTATTAATCTTTTATAATATCTAATTTTTGTTTTTTTTTTGTGTCCTCCAGTCCTTATGCATGGAAGCGAGACAGGAGTAGAAAATAGAAGCCTTTTGAAATGTGGCGTTAGAAGAGAATAAGGTGCCGTGGATAGAGTAACTAACGAGGAATTTATAAGAGAAGAGAGACTAATATGGAGGGACTTAGATTAATAGTCCACGTCTTGAGACGTGACGGTCTTATAGTATTAGAGAGGAAGTGAACACAAGTGTGGTGTTTGGTCTTTGTTAACACTGCAAAAATATTATTATAACTAGGAATTGTTAAATAATAAAAAAGAGTATATTTAACTTGAATATATTCCATTTAATAATGATGATATTACATTATAAATTTCCAAAATAAATATAACTCAAATTAAGTTTTAATAAAAATATAAATTTACGAGTAAAAAAAATGTATAATCAAATTGGCTCAGTCGGTCGGTAAAGCAAAAAAGGCTTTCGACACCGTAGATCACCAAATTATTATAAAAAAGATGGAATATTATGGAATTCGGGGGAAAACACGTCAACTTTTACTAAGATCGTATCTTACAAATCGCAAACAACAAGTAGTAATTGAAACCAAAGACGGCCAACTTCACTTATCCGATTGGGAATTTATTACATGTGGAGTTCCTCAAGGATCAATTCTTGGGCCTTTACTTTTTATTCTGTACATAAACGATCTCCCAGGATACGTAAATCCTATAAAATCGATTCTCTACGCGGATGATACAAATATAATTATTGCAGATAAAAACTTAAATAATCTGATTAAGAAAGTAGACAACGCTCTGAATGGTCTAAATATTTGGTTTAACGTGAATAAATTATCCCTCAACCTAGATAAGACTAAGTTAGTTCAGTTTAGTGCTGATGCTAGTAATAGACCAGTAGACAAGTTCTCAGCTAATGCACCTTTCCTCGGCCTTCGGATTGACGATAAATTAAAGTGGAACGACCATATAGATCTGCTTGCCGGAAAACTAAGTTCAGCTTGTTATTCTCTGAGAACACTAATGCAACACGTTGACAAAAAGTACGTCAAAATGGTTTATTTCGCGTATTTTCATTCAATTATGAGCTATGGCATCTCTAATTGGGGAAACTGCTCCAGGAGTAATGAAATATTTAAGTTGCAAAAGCGTGCAATTAGAATACTTTCTAGCACGAATTCTAGATCGAGTTGCAAACCTTTCTTCAAAAGTTTGCAAATACTTACTTTACCAAGCGTATATATTTATGAAATATTAAAGTTTGTAAAACGAAACACTAATTTGTTTCAAACAAATGGCGAGTTTCATGAATACGCGACTAGAAATCGTTTAGCTCTAAGGTCGGACAAGCATCGCCTTGCTCTACACCAGAAAAGTATTCACAATACCGGAATAATTTTATACAACAGCCTTCCGCCAGAGGTTAAAAATAGTAACTACAAAAGCTTCGTGAAGCAGAGTAAAACTATTCTTTTAAATGGCGCGTTTTACTCGGTACAGGATTTTCTTAATCGTCCTTCTAGTATTTAAATCAAGGTTCCTGCTGCAAGTGTTGAATGAGCTGCCTTGTAAAATAGCACATCACATATCTTAAAATTTCTATTCCGTTTTTTCTGCTCTTTTGTTTGTTTGTTTCATGTATTGCCTGGAGCTACGACGGAAGGACAGTTTCCTGGTCGCAGAGCTCCAAGTAGTTAAAACTCCATTCCGTGTTCCTCAGTGTGTGCTTGTTTGTGTTTCCCAGTGTGTGTCCGTGTTGTGTTTATATTGAGTTTTGTCTATATACATTTTCTTTTATTAATTTATTTTAAGTTTATTTGTCTGTAATTATGTACTTTATTTTGTTCATTTTTAATTTTTAATGTATGACGTATCCTATTTCCTCAATCGAGGATTAATGGAAACAACAATAAATCTAAATCTAAATCTAATTCATGCAGCTCCTAAATGGCTGCTGCTCCCGGGTGACGAACGATATAATTGAAATGAAAACAACAGCGAATCAACGAGAATGGTTTATTTGGAAAAGCCGGGTAAAAATGCCCGTTACCAGATGTTCTGCCTGGTGGTGACGTCATCGTTCTTGGTTTGCCTGATGTTCCTTTGCTGGATCACGTCTCTTCTAGATCCTCTAGCGCCTCTTCTCCTTCAGATTAAATCTCCATCAAATGTTATCTTTTTGTTTTCCTTACTCCCATCAAAATGAATCTTCTTTCTCATAACATGCCGAAATTAAACTTTTACGCATGTTGGTTCTTCAGCCACTGCTCTCTCTCTCTCTCTCTCTCTCTCTCTCTCTTTCTCTCTCTCGTCCCCGTCTTTCTCAGGAACAGCTCCACCGGACCAACTGTCCAAATACAATGCACTACAGACAATAAATAATGTTGTAAAACGGGCGACGTTTCCCGCTTACTCGGCCCATGACCAAACCCACCCACCCTCGTCTTTCGTCCTGCTGTACGCAAATACCAAAAACTAAGTCTCTACAAATGGCAAATACGTAGTTGCATTACATATAACTGTTCCTTTGTTAATAAGAGGGGATAAGGGAGGTATGGCAATGTGCTCTACACATTAAATACTGCACCGGGTTAATTAATACAAATAAGTATCCGTGCATCGTCGGGCGCCCAGATGGTTATAAGATAAATAAGGACGAACTCCAATATGTAGGGAGATAAAGGTAGGCAACGACGTCATACCATGTGATGTGCCAGAAACGACGTGGACTGCAACAACCAAATCACGTGCAGGCGGATTGAACCTGGGCTGTTATTTCCCCCCCAAAGGAAGAAGAGTGTGGTGACCTCTGAGTCAAACAATCAGGAGGAGTACTGTGGTGACTCATGACCCCCTACATTCAACGGGTAAAGCAAAAATAATTTTAGTTTTTGGTATTTGCGTACAGCAGCAGGACGAAAGACGAGGCTGGGTGGGTTTGGTCATGGGCCGAGTAGGCGGGAAACGTCGCCGTTTTACAACATTATTATTTATTGCCTGGAGTGCATTGTATTTGGACAGTTGGTCCGGTGGAGCTGTTCCTGAGAAAGACGGGATTAGAGAGAGAGAGAGAAGAGAGAGAAGAGAGAAAGAGAAGAGAGAGAGAAGAGAGAGAGAAGAGAGAGAGAAGAGAGAGAGAGAAGAGAGAGAGAAGAGAGAGAGAAGAGAGAGAGAAGAGAGAGAGAAGAGAGAGAGAGAAGAGAGAGAGAGGAGAGAGAGAGAGAAGAGAGAGAGAGAGAGAGAAGAGAGAAGAGAGAGAGAAGAGAGAGAGAAGAGAGAGAAGAGAGAGAGAAGAGAGAGAAGAGAGAGAGAGAGAGAGAGAGAGAAAGAGAGAGAGTGAGAGAGAATAGAGAGAGCAGTGGCTGAAGAACCAACATGCGTAAAAGTTTAAATTCGGCATGTTATGAGAAAGAAGATTCATTTTGATGGGGAGTACGGAAAACAAAAAGATAACATTTGACGTGGAGATTTAACCTGAAGAAGAAGAGGCGCTAGAGGATCTAGAAGAGACGTGATGCAGCAAAAGGAACATCAGGCAAACCAACAACGATGACGTCACCACCAGGCAGAACATGTGTCATGAGTCACCACAGTACGAAGGGTTCTCCATCTATTATTATTTTGAGAAACGTTTTCGTCTTTTTGTCGCATTATATATATATATATTTTTTATATGCTTGTTTTTTTGTTGTTGTTATATTGCGTGAATCTGTTAGGAGTGTAAGACGCGGAGGGAGGAAGGAAGGAGGGGGAGGGGAGGGGATGGGGGGAGGGGAGAAAAAAAAATAACATTACATTTTACGAGCTTGGGAAGATTTCTAAGTAATCATCCTGTTACACGAAAGAGGCGGCGCCTTCTAATTAATCAAGGAATGCATTTCTTTTTTAGCGTCGAAGAACTACCGTGTGTGTGTGTGTGTGTGCGCCTTCCTGTCGCCAAGGGGAAGTAAAGTGGTGATGTACGTACATGTTGATGTTTCTCGGGGGCTCATTACACGTTCGACCAACATTTTTAGCAGCAATCTTTCAAATATAAAAATAAAAGAATATACGTGTGTGTATATATATATACAAAAATAACTATATGGCCCGTGTTCAGTCTGCTGTGAAAAGATCATTAATTACGACAACTTGTGGTTCCTTTTTTTTTTACCCCCTCCCCCTCCTCCTCCTCTTCCCCAACCACGCAAGGAGGAGCATTGCTGGGCCTGTCAAATTACATTCTGTCTTGACGTGGCACGTGGCCACGATTTTTTTCAAACGTGCGAAAATTATCATCTGATTACGATTAAAGTGAGGAACAAAAATTATAATCATGTAAGTAATTATTACAATATAAAAAAAAATACAACGAATAAATTTAAGGTCGTTCCTGTTTAGTTGAAGATTAGATTTTAAGATTTATTGTTGTGTCCCATTAATCGTCGATTGAGGAAATAGGAGGATACTACGTCATACATTAAAAATTGAAAAATGAGCAAAATAAAGTACATAATTAAGACAAAAAATTTTAAAAAAGAAATTAGTAAAAGAAATTGTATATAGACAAAAGTAAATATATACACACACAGCACACACCATGACTGGGAACACGCACCCCACACTGGGCAGAGGAGTTTTGAACTACTTGGACCAGGAAACTCTGTCCTTGCTCCAGCAGCAGCAGCTATATACATGAAACAAACAAACAAAATGGGAGAAGAAAAAACAGAATAGAAATTTTAAAGATATGAGGTGATGTGCTATTTTTTACAAGGTTGGCAGCAGCAGCTCATTCAACACTTTTTGCAGCAGCAGGAACCACCTTGATTTTAAATACTAGAAGAGGGACGATTAAGAAAAAATCTTGTAGCACAGCAGAGTAAAACAGCAGCAGCAGCAGCAGCGCCGCCATTTAAAAGAATAGTTTTTTACTCTGCTTCACCACGAAGCTTTTGTAATTGCTATTTTTAACCTCTGGAGGAAGGAAGGAAGGCTGTTGTATAAAATTATCCCCGGGGTTATTGTGAATACTTTTCTGGTGTAGAACAAGGGCGATGCTTGTCCGACCTTAGAGCTGAACCTCTGATTTCTAGTTGCGTATTCATAAAACAAATTAGTGTTTCGCTTTACAAACTTTAATACTTCATAAAAATATACATACAGGCTTGGTAAAGTAAGTATTTGAAAACTTTTGAGGAAAGGTTTTGCAGCAACTCCATGATCTAGAATTCGTGCTGGAAAGTAGTATTCTACTAATCGCACGCTTGACTTGGAAACCATAATAACGTGGTCCTGGAGAAAGAGTGCAACGTGAGGATTAATAGAGGGAAAACCAAGGTGATGGAATGTTGTATGGGAAATAGTCGAATATAACAAACGCTCTTAGATTGGGAAGGAAGTTACTTAACCACAGGGAGATAGTAATGGCGAGAAAGGTTTACGGAAAATATAAGTATTAATATTAGGAAATGTTGGTATGGAGTGTCGTGCTGAAAGGAAAAGAATAGAGGCTTTTTAAATGTGGTGCTAAAGGAGAATGAGATGCGTGGATGGAGTAACTAAGATAGGCGAGAATAATATGGAGGTCTTTGAAGGGATAGATTAGTAGACCACGTGAAGATGAAATGGATGGAAAACTGCCCTGCCTGCGGTGGTAAACGGATGCACTGAGCTGCCTTGCTCTTATTCGTCCGTCTGGAGGTGGCGCGGGGTGGACGTGGGCGGGGAGGGCAATGAGGTAGTGGTGGCGTTGATTCTTATCGGCGTAGGGGGGCAGGCGGAGGGCTTGGGAATGTGATCGGGTGGTTTGGGGATGATGAAGAAAGAATAGGGAGTGGGGGAGGAAGAGAGCAGAGAAGTTGTAAGAGGAACGATGAGAGAGGAGAGAAAAAGCGGCGAGATGGAGAACGGGAGAGAGAGGAGAGAGAGGGAGAGACGAGGGAGGGGAGAGAGACAGATAATGGCGAGCGTGCTGGCGAGCGGGCGAACTGGATGCTGACAGAGACGCAGATGGCTCACAGCGGCGCGGTCGAGCGTGAGAGAGAAGGTGGGGAGAGAGAGGGGAGAAGAGTCAAAGGGGGGGGAGTAGAACGCGGAGCAGTGAAGCTGCGAACGGGGAGAGAGGAGGAGAAATGGGATACGAAGAGAGAGAGCTGAAAGGGAAGAAACCCACCGGGACAGCGAAGATGGGAACTCCTATAGGCCTTCTATCTGGTCTCTTCCTGTCATCTCTCTCATTTGTCTCTCCTTCTGTCTCTCCCTCCCCGTCTCTCCCTGTCTCTCTCTGTCTATCTCCCAGCCTCTCTCTCCTCTCCCTAGTCTGTCTCTCTCGCACGCGCGCTCTCTCCCTGTCTCTCTGTCTCCCTGTATCTCTCCTCTCTCTCTGTCTCCTCTCTCTCTGTCTCTCTATCTCTCTCTATCTCTCTCTGTTTGTCTCTCTCTCTGTTTGTCTCTCTCTCTATTTGTCTCTCTCTGTCTCTCTCCCTGTTTCTCTGTCTCTATCTATCTCTCTGTCTCTCTTCGTCTCCCTGTCTCTCTGTCTCTATCTGTCTCCCTGTCTCTCTTTGCTCCCTGTCTCCCTGTCTCTCTCTATGTCTCTCTGTTTCTCTCTGTCTCTCTCTGTCTCTCCCTGTCTCTCTCCCTGTCTCTCTGTTTCTATCTGTCTCTCTTTGTCTCCCTGTCTCTCTGTCTCTCCCAGTCTCTCTCTCTGTCTCTCTCTCTGTCTCTCTGTCTCTATCTGTCTCTCTTTGTCTCCCTGTCTCTCTGGCTCTCTCTATGTCTCTCTGTTTCTCTCTGTCTCTCCCTGTCTCTCTGTTTCTATCTGTCTCTCTTTGTCTCCCTGTCTCTCTGTCTCTCTCCCTGTCTCTCTCTGTCTCTCTCCCTGTCTCCCTGTCTCTCTTTGTCTCCGTCTCTCTGGCTCTCTCTCTGTCTCTCCCTGTCTCTCTCTATCTCTCTGTCTCTCTCTGTCTCTCTGTCTCTTTCTCTCTCTTAGAATAACATTGCACAAAACAGGATATTCACAGAAATCTTTCCCAGTCCGCTGACACTTGCAGGGGGGTCACTTATTATTGGAACAAGACAATGGCGCGGTGGTCAGTCAGTTGTCGAGCCGAGGAGGAGGAGCTGCGAGCGAGTGGCCTGCCTCTTGTGTTAGTCCCGAGCAAATACTCTGTCAAGTGTAGTGGTGGTGGTGGCGGCGGCTCTTTTGTTCTCTCGGGCCTTTGCAGGGGGGTGGAATTCCCCCGGAGTGTGGGAAACACAAACCCCGTACCGCAGGCAGTGACGGAAACTACCAAATTTTAACCACCTATGAAGAAATTGTATTTGTAGAGGAAGATCCTTAACGACAAATAGGGCGTGGGGAAATAATTTGTATTTATAATCAATAAACAAACAGTAAATAAAATCTTAAAATCACAAACGTGACACTTATTTTAAACTGCTCCAGGAGTAATGAAATATTTAAGTTGCAAAAGCGGCGTGCAATTAGAAGAATACTACTTTCTAGCACGAATTCTAGATCACGGAGTTGCTGCAAAACCTTTCTTCAAAAGTTTGCAAATACTTACTTTACCAAGCCTGCGTATTTATATTTATGAAATATTAAAGTTTGTAAAGCGAAACACTAATTTGTTTGAAACAAATGGCAAGTTTCATGAATGACTACGCGCGTGACTAGAAATCGTTCAGCTCTAAGGTCGGACAAGCATCGCCCTTGTTCTCTCTACAACAGAAAAGTATTCACAATACACACCCCCGGGGATAATTTTATACAACAGCCTTCCTTCCTTCCTTCAGCCAGAGGTTAAAAATAGTAACTACAAAAGCTTCGTGGTGAAGCAGAGTAAAACTATTCTTTTAAATGGCGGCGCTGCTGCTGCTGCTGTTTTACTCTGTGCTACAGGATTTTCTTAATCGTCCCTCTTCTAGTATTTAAAATCAAGGTTCCTGCTGCTGCAAAAAGTGTTGAATGAGCTGCTGCTGCTGCCAACCTTGTAAAATAGCACACCACATATCTTTAAAATTCCTATCTATTCAGTTTTTTCTGCTCTTTTGTTTGTTTGTTTCATGTATAAGTGAAAACACTTAGTAATGTTTATACGACGGACTTGCATAACCACTTTCAAACCCTGCAATAGTTTCATTTACCCTCAAAACAAAGCATTCCCTTACTCATTAATTTTTTTTTGGCTGCCAAATCCCAATAAAAAAAACTCCATCACTTACCTTGGATTTGTCCTAGGTTCCAAGCTTCACCTAACTTCCATCCAAAATTAACACTAAAATCAAAATTCTCTATCCACTCCTCAAGAGAAACGCACCAATTTCCATCTCCACCCCTTAACCTAATCCTAATCCAACCCCCATATGGGGGATCAACTAACTGCCTACTCCCATTCAAATAAAATTCAAACCAAGCAAAACAGAATCCTTAAATTATTCATTTCCATCTCCCCCATGGAACTCGGGAATTTAGAAAAAACATCCTAATTCCACTGATATCAACCACAAAAAAAGAAAAAAAAATCATGCAAAAGCTCCATCACTGACACTGGCCATTGCCATCATTGCCACACAAACTACCAATAGACTACATCCTTCCACTCTCACTCACATAACAATAATTTCTCTCTTACCTCATTCTCTTACCGCTTTTAAAATAACTATTCCTTTGTCCCTCTTCATCTGATTCCCCTCTAATACCCAAAAAAACTCTATTAATATTCACAAGCCAACACCAAGTCAATCAAATATTACTATAAATATAGAATCTTAAATATTACATCATAAGACTTAACAATATACTCATCATCATCATCATCGGACTTTCGGGGGACTTTCAAATCCAGGAACCGGATGAGTGAGTATAAAGAACCAAAAAATATGGACATCATAACATAAAATAGAATATAAATTATAGTAATAGTAAGATTATTCAAGTAGTAATTATCTTAAACAACAAATTACATAACTCTGCTAATACAAATACAGTCATAAATAAGTAAAAAAAGTTTGAACCTACAACAACAACTACTCGACCCAACGCGTCATGGAGGAGATCCGGAAACACGTGGTGTGTGGGTTGTAACCGGAAAACCGTTCCACACAAACAAAATGTATGGAAAGGTGGAAAGGAGGATGAGGAGGAGACAAAGAAATTAAGAATTCTCTCCTTGAGTCTCTCAACCACGAAAATAATATAATAATAAAACTAGTGTAACAGATGATGGATGATGATCTTACACATGCTAAAACAAATTTAAATATACGCATATACTTTATTATTGTATTCATACATATTTATATCAATGTTTTAAAAAAATGTACCAAGAAAAGAAAAATATTGTTAAACAGACCTGTTATTATTGAATCTAGAAAACAGGTCAAGTAAATTATTATCAATAAAAAAAACCTCATTCTCCGCTTTTAAAATAACTATTCCTCTGTCCCTCTTCATCTGATTCCCCTCTAATACCCAAAAAAACTCTATTAATATTCACAAGCCAACACCAAGTCAATCAAATATTATTAACTGCAATAACATAATCATGTTCACAGCTTTTTTTTTCGCTGTTAAATTGATTGTCAATGGGTCTTTACAATTTATTCAAGTATTCATGTAACTTATTTATTCAGTGAACACATATTTATGTACCTTTTTAATGCATCGCATTCTTTGACCGTTTAATTGTTGATGTAATGGGTAATAAAAAAAACTCTTTTTCGGTCACTGTTTTTTTTATTGCAAGTTATTATTATTCTTTTTTAAAAGAGGTAGATTTCGGCTGGTATACTGCCATATTCATCCTAATGATAAAACAATTCAATCAATATGTTGTTTATAACTGAATTCTTAAAAGGTTTTATATAATATAAGATATAAACACTCTTAAAAAGGATATAAACACTTTTTACACACCTTGTATTTACAAACTATTTTTAATATAATATCCTTATTTTTCCGGATAAAGTACGATGTTAATCACTCACTATCGATCGGTTGATCGATAGTGTGTGATTAACATCGATTGTTTATTTTTGTATGTAATCAAAATTATACTGAGCTTTTCCAGACACAAACATTTTAAATATTAACAACGTACGTTGCAACAGAAAAGAAGGTTAGTATATAAAAATAGTTTTGTAAGTACAAGGCATGTAAAAGTGTTTATATCATTTTTTAAGTTTTTTTTAGATCCTATATTATATAAAGCTTATCAAGAATTCAATTATTAACAATACATTGATTATATTAAATTCCATGATGTTATGATTTGGGTTTTTAATAACAACATTTGTGACCAATTGTTATCAAAAATCAACATATTCAGGAAGAATAGTTAATTGTATTGTCCTAAATTCCCCCCACCCCTCCTCCCACCAACACACATCTATTCCAATGGAAAGCCATGGGTTTGTCAAAGTTGTCTACATAACACACAGTGGAAATTTAAATAAAATTACTGATTTTACTGTTTACTAATTCTTACTCATACTGTTCTGTTCATGAAACAATGTCAGTAATTAGGTTGAATAATAATCAGGTATGTCTGACATGATATTTATCTGTTTAAAAGGGGTTAACAGCAGGAAATTTAACTTCATAATTTTACCTGCTACCATATAAATATTGTTTCATAATAAGGGTATAGGTGTTGTTTTATAAATCTATAAATAACTTAAATTTTTTTTAAAAAATTCTAAAGATAAAATTAACTTTCTGGAAAGACATAAATGTTATTTTACAAAATTAATTGTTTCTTCTATCATCATGTTGAACTGTATAATGAACACACTGAAAGAGATTTAAAAAAACTGGCATTAAAAAATTACATAAATAAAAACATCCAAACACATACACATTTAATAATAATAATTATGACTAGCAAAATGTGGGTATTTTAGGTGAAGAAAATAATTAGTTCTGGAGAATGATGAATGAAATGTCATATATATCAGCCTCTGTAACCCTCATACACACTCCATGTAAAAAGGCGATACTAGTAATTTGAAATAAACTTATGTTCATAAGTTACAATAGTTGAATCTTTTTCCATTGTTAAACTTTCATAGCGTAAGGCACTCATTGTTATCACATCATTTCGGCCGCTTGAAGTAGTCTGCGGCGCCAATTTTTTCCTCTCTCGTCTAAATATTTCATCCATTTAATAATGTAAGCCTGTCGTTTTTTTTCTTTATATCGAATATTACACTTCATATTTTTACGTATTCGAATTTAATTTTGATCCTTTGGGGTAAAGCACTCGTTGTTATCACATCAATTTCTTCTCTCTCGTCTAAATATTTCATCCATTTAATAATGTAAGCCTGTCGTTTTTTTTTCTTTATATCGAATATTACACTTCGTATTTTTACCTATTCGAAATTAATTTTGATCCTTTTGGGGGCTATTGTTACCTGCAGATTCCCACAAAGTGTGATGAAACATAGTACATGTAAAAAAATGAACCATTTATTACAGAACATTTATTACACTAATAGCCTGTTTTTCTTGAATATCTATAACAGGCTTTATTTTCATTTCTTACAAGATTTGTGTTACAGATTTCTTCTATTTTATTTTATAAATATTTATATATCATAGGGGTAGATATTTATAATTATGAAAAGAACATTATTAGAACACTAATTTTTTAGTATAGGATGTAAAAACATTTATCAATTTTATATATATAAGGTACAAATTGTATGTCTTCTGTATAAGAAAATCTTATTATAAGTTAAAAATTAATGAATAGTTACAGTATATTATAATATTAATAAAGCAACCTAACTATGTATGTAAAATCTCTGACTCGTTGTTCCACATCTTATCCTTGAAACGTGTTGCTTGCTTCCTCTATGCAGCATCTTATTGGATATGTTTTTTATACTTAAATGACTTATTGTTCAGGTCATAAAAACTTTTGCGTCGTCATCTTATAAATATATGTATGTATAGTATTTTTCGGCCTGGATAATTTGGAGTGTTTGCGCAAGTTGTTTTCATAATAAAAAGTTTACTATAACTTATCTTTATGAATTAAGGATGTGACCAATTTCTATAAATTTTATTGAGATAGTGTTCCTACTCTTAAACCTCCATTCAGGTCACAAGCATATTACAAAAAAGATCCTTTATTTCTCAGTTATGTAGACTCAGGGGAAAATATTCTCCTCCCAAACATTTGAGAAGAATAAAAAAAGCGTATTTTTAAATGTTCTCTATGAAAATTTGTTGAGATTATCATAATTTCGACATCCATAACTCGAAATTATTGGATTTCAGAACCATGACCACTTTTCTTAATGTTCCGTATAATCATTTTATGATCTGGTAAAATTTACTTACTTTAAGAATTATTTACTAATTGTGGTCTCGTATATAAATCTCTTTTATTCTCTACTTTTTGTTGCTTTACGATCCGTTTTTAAAGAGGGGCTGTTAAAAAATGCGCCAACAGCAGGGGAATTAATTTCATAGAGGAGTATGGGGAAGCACCAGTGTCACGCTAGTAGACTTGATTATGATACTCTTTACTTCAAAAACAATGGAAACCCAGTTTCTGGACCCACAATGCTGCGTGATCCCATAATTGGCGCTACCGCGTGGGATGGGGACGGGACGAGATGAAGATAGAGATAGACAGTATTATATATATATATATTAGAGTGGAGACGAGAGAGTGCAGAGAGATAGAATAGATAATTAGAAAGAGATAGAGACACGATATATATATAATTAGTAGATATTAATATACTAGTATGACTATATATGATATATATATAGAGAGAGAGACGTGAGGAGAGAGAGAGATAGAGAGATAGATAGATATAGAGACAGATATAGTAGCATAGTGAGAGTTAGAGCATATATAGAGAGAGTTTAGAGAGAGAGATTTAGACGAGAGATAAGAGATGGAGATGAGATAAGTGATTGTTAGAGGACAGAGATAGAGAATGGATAGACGAGAGATGAGGTTTGTATGAGACCAGAGATAGGAGGATAGTGTGAGAGATTATATTATAGAGAGATGATTGGTTAGTGATATGATGACCACAGGGATTTGGTAGAGAGTGAGAGAAATAAGAGAGAGATAGAGAGTCGTGAGTGAGGGACGATATATTAGTTTATATTCGAGAGCTAGGAGAGCAGACTTTCAGAGATGAGAGATAGATAGAGTAGAGAGCGACGATATTCTATATAGCTTATATAGAGAGAGTGATAGATAGAGAGTAGACAATACATTATATATATATATAGAGAGGAGATAGATAGAAAGAGAGAGAGGTTAGAGAGAGCTAGAGTGTGTGATAGATGAGATAGAGAGTGAATATAGAGATCGAGAATAGATAGATTAGAGACTGTGAGAGTGATAGAGGAGGTAGTAGAAGATGAGGTAGAGATATAGGAGGTCAGAGATTAGAGATATATTAGAGAGAGATAGAGTTAGAGAGAGGATAGAAGATGTCATGGCGAACTGTGATAGAGATTAGAGAGAGAGACTTATTGGAGGAGTGATAGTGATAGTGTATATGATGTCAGGGATGAGAAGATAGAGAGAGATTGTTTTAGGAGAGGCGATAGTGATAGAGTATATGGATGACAGGGTAGTAGAATAGAGAGAGATAGAGATTAGAGAGGAGAGCGACGAGGAAGTTCGAGGAAGAGTGAGATACTGAGAGGAGAGATGTGTTGTCACACCTGCACAGTTTACCTCTAAAATCTTGTCAGATATATGTTAGGTGTATGATGACCTGATGTTCACCCCTGATATTACCAGGGGGTCCCAACGAGTCAGCTGAGGGTGGATTATGCTCTTCTCATTGTACAGTAGTACTTTTCTCCTTTTTTTGGGGCGGGGGGGGGGGAGGAGGGGGGTGAGGGCGGGAGGAGGACAGTTCAAAGGCAAAATGGCAAGGGATGCGCAACTACACAGGGCCAGACTTACGCTATCATTCTGCATTCCGCCCATGCTGTGTGAGTGTGTGGTATTTTTCAGGCTGCAGGGTCCGTCCACCATCTCTTTGCTCGCAGGTCTCAAGGGCATCTCAACTCGACGCAGCAATAAGAAACTCCGGAACAGCTCATCCAAATCAAACTCATTCCCAGCAATTCCGCCGTGTTGTAAAAGCACTTTCCCCTATCTAATAATTAATTATTTCCTTAATTTTATGTTTATGGGGGGGCAGACCCGAATCTACGTATATATTTCGTATTCTATGTTGTTCTCATAGCTCTTGTCTTAAATCTATCTTCCCTGTTCTCGCTTTACTTCGGTTCTCAAATCTGTCATAAAGCTCTAGGTTTAAAATCAGTCACCAACACCTAGCTTAACTTAAACAATTTATGTTTCCACTGTTAAAGATGGTTTGTTTGTTTGTTTTACCATATTTTGCTAGTAACTGCTAGGGACTGTATTCATATTACGTCTTCTACAGTCCCAAATTATATAATTGTACCGATTCTAAACCAAAATATTAACTTAATTAATATTTATTACAGTCTAGATATTTTAGAATGACGTGATATTCCAAACACTCACACACCACTTATGTGCATTGTTTTTTTTTTTTTTTTTCTAAAAAAAACACCACACCTGGTGTTTCTTTTTAATCACTTGTGCAATAAATTGTTTTTAAAATCATTTTAATTTGTTTCTACATCTTTGATACTAAATCATTTATTCCTATGGTATGTTAAAACGTTTTTAATTGTTAGTTTGTGTAGTTGTTGTGTGTTGTTATTATAACTTATGATTAGTTTTTTTTAAAAATATCTTATTTTAATGGTACGGTATTCTTTCCTTATTTTATATATTGGATTATCATATATTCAAAGTTTATTTCTGGTTAACTATTCCAATGATGTTAATTTTAATGTGTACTCGTGTAAGTGCAATAACGTAAAAAAAAATTAAATAATTCCGCGCCAATATTCGTCAAGCAAACGTTTTCACTCCTAATTTGGGTAGGACTTTTCTTTCTCTGCGTCTATAATTAACACAAAAGTCAGTACCCCAATCATCAATTTTATTATTAAATTTTGAATGCAGGTAAGACCTATTGTTTTTGCGTCTAAATTATGAAGTACAATACTTATTTTTATGATTCAGTATTCTTACTTCATTTATTTTATCTGATTATCATAATTTCACATTTTCTGGTTTATTATTCGCTATGATTTTAATTATTAATCGCGTAGTGCTCGTTGTAAGTGCCATTTAAGTAAAAAATTATATATTAAAATTATCCTGGCCAAAATATGTCCAGCAAACGTTTTCACCCAAATTTGGTGGACTCTTTTTTTTTTCACGGTAAACTAAACCAATCATAAGTCCGTTACATTCATACAATATTATTATCTTATTTGTATTTTACTTTTGAATGCGGAGGGATTTATTTTTTTTTGTACGCTTTCTTAAATCGTCGTCATAAAAATTATGGAGTACAATTTTAATGATACTTTATTTTTACTTTATTGATATTTTTAAGCTTCATATTTTAACAAACAAACAAAATGCGACGGGTCACGGAAAGTGTATCAAGGCATGAAGTGTCAGTACGAATATAATATGAAGAAGTTAAACTTCTAGTGGTATTTATTATTGCAACATCAAACATTTCTGCCGGTTTTGACTTTTGTTTATTGGGGATCTATTTTGAAATATGGACCTGAAGTGCATTCACAAGAGGATTTTATTATTTTTCTTATTCTTTGTTTCAGTGACAGGGACGGATGAGAAAAAGAAGATCTTTCATGGACCCCAGAAGTACGGATCCGGAATTAAAGACCAGGTTGAGATGTATTTCTGTTGTTGTGTTTTTCCCCTCCTATATCTTCGTGGTTCCATCTCCCTGGCGAGACTGGCTCTAGCGTCGTGTCTGTGCTCTAAGAGTCCGGTCTGGGACTTCCACACACCGCGCACGCTACAACGCACCACACAACGGTTACATTACAGCACGCCTTTAGACTGCACACAATGGTGCGTCTTTTGTTGCCTGCTGCACAGTAGTGTGTGGCCACTTCTCCGTCTGCATCACCACAAGGCCTTTCTGCTCTTCTTCCAACGTTTGCGACGTTTAGACGCACTCGTTAAAGTAGTGGACGGACGCCATTTAATGGTCAGGAGCTCCGAGGAATTACAACAAATCCAATACTCACTCGTGTTTCCTCTAATTAAATCTTCAACGTCTCTACCCCGGTTCTTCTTCTTTTTCTTTCTACTTCGTCCCAATATAAATAAGAAAGATGATGCGAAGACAACGATGGAATGGGTCCTTTCGAAATCTCTCCAGGGAGGGAAATTTTTTTTTTTTTTATAATTAAACGTCTCTCAGAAAAAAAACGTGGCCGCTGGTAGAGAACAGTAGTGGCAGTGGGATATCGAAGCATATGCCTTCTGATGGAGGATTGGTGAGCCTTTGTCCAACTACTTACACTGTGCGTCCACCCTAAATATTTATTCAAATTTTCATAGACATTACAGAAAAGGCTTTCCATTCTTAAATTTAAAAATATTATTATTTCGTGTGGAGTTTAATGTTTATTTATCCATCCATTCATTCATCCTTTAAAATATCCTTGATTTTTTGGGCTTTTATAGTCTTTATTACGTTCTTGTGGGAACACTGGCAGGTTAATTGAGTTCCTTACCATCGTGGAAGGGAATCCATACACGCGACAGTTCTTTTTTCCTTGAGGATAAAATTTTGGGAGTTTAAAGATATGATAACGTGCGTGATTTTTTTGGGGGGGGGGCGGGAAGGGGTGAAGGACGCGTAATTTTTATTTGGCGTATCTACAGACCTTAATTTCACGCTAATGAGACCTGGTTTCCAAAGTATCGTTTCCTCGTTATATAATGGGTGTACTAGGGACTGTTCCCTTGTTTTAACGGTACCTGTTGATGAAGTTACCATGTTTTGGCTCATATGTGGTTATGACGTCAAAAAAATTAGAGGGACTGTTTCTTTTGCTTTAAACGGTACCTCCTGTAGATGAATTGTTACCAAGTCACATAGGTAAAGATAAAATATTTACACTTCAAAAACAAATAAATAAGGGCTCTGTGCTAGAATATTATTATGACGTCAGGTCTCACCTAGAATCATCTTTGTAGGGGAGGGGACTTTTCTAAGGAAAACTGGAAATTCATGACACTCACTCCACTTGAGCCGAGCATTTTGCAAATCACATCATGTTGTTATTTTGTATTAATACCAGTAACCTTCTTCACACTACGAAACTCAGATATTACATAGACTTTCGTTACCCAGAAGTAAAAACATATTTATCACAAGGCAATGGAGGAAGGAGAGGGAAATGTTGGATAGTCTCCTAACCGCTATAATTCACAAAACGGGTGTGTCCATTTAAAAATGCCATCTTATTAGCATTTTTAATAAACTTCCCCACCTCCATTAACACAATTAAAAATAAATCTAACTAGTTTCAAATATGAGCTACCTAACTAAGACTAAGTTCTTACTATGGCAACTCCTTCTATTCTGTTGAAGAATTTATGGAGCTGAATGTATCATCATAGGGGTAGATATTTATAATTATGAAAGATAAGAACATTATTAGAACACTAATTTTTTAGTATTGGATGTAAAAATATTTATCAATTTTATATATATGTAAGGTACAAATTGTATGTCTTCTGTATAGAACTTGAGAAAATCTTATTATAAGTTAAAATTTAATGAATAGTTACAGTATATTTTAATATTAATAAAGCAGCAACCTAACTATGTGTATAAAATCTCTGACTCGTTGTTCCACAACATCATCATCCTTGAAGCTTGTGCTTGCTTCTCTATAGCATCTATGGAATATGATTTTATACTTATACTTGTATATTTTAATATTAATAAAGCAACCTAACTATGTAAAATCTCTGACTCGTCGTTCCACAACATCATCCTTGAAGCTTGTGCTTGCTTCTCTATAGCATCTATGGAATATGATTTTATACTTATACTTGTATATTCTAATATTAATAAAGCAACCTAACAATGTAAAATCTCTGACTCGTCGTTGCACAACATCATCCTTGAAGCTTGTGCTTGCTTCTCTATAGCATCTATGGAATATGATTTTATACTTATACTTGTATATTCTAATATTAATAAAGCAACCTAACTATGTAAAATCTCTGACTCGTCGTTGCACATCAACATCCTTGAAGCTTGTGCTTGCTTCTCTATAGCATCTATGGAATATGATTTTATACTTATACTTGTTTATTTTAATACTAATAAAGCAACCTAACAATGTAAAATCTCTGACTCGCCGTTCCACATCATCATCGTTGAAGCTTGTGCTTGCTTCTCTATAGCATCTATGGAACATGATTTTATACTTATGGCTCATAGTGGTTATGACGTCAAAAAAAGTAGGGACAGGAGGACGTGGAAAGGTGTGGTGGCTGATGGCGTCTTGAGGAGGAAGTTACGTCAATGAAAACCCGGGCGATTACTTTAAAAAGAGAGACGTAACTGGAGCGTTTTCCGGACCCTGCTCCTTGCGAACTCTGTCCTTGGCGAGAACGTGCGCCGCTTGACCGTGGACCGTGGTGAGGAAAGAGAATTGGCAACGGGAGTGTTACATTTCCCCATCCCCGGTCCTGCCTGTGCCGTGACTTGTATGTTCCAGTCCCGACCACCAGGTGGTATATTGGTTAATACGCATTCGATTACGAAAAAGAAAAGAAAAAAAAAGGGAGTTGCCGACGAAGCCGACTCGCAACGTACTCGTCACACTCGCGCGTGTGTGTGTACCACAAGTGTGTTAATTTTTGGGGGTTGGGGAGGGGGGAGAGGAGAGGGGGAGAGAATAATCTGCCAAGTATGCAGCACAACGCCAGTGGCGCCACAGCGGGAGAGTCCACACGGCAGGCGATGTGCATCCGCGGAGGAATGGTTAACCTAGTCTTGTTATTCAATCAATCCCATTAGTCAGTCCTCGGTTCAGGAAATAGGATACGTCAAATAGAATAATATTACAAAAGAAATATATACACCAAAATTTTACAACTAAGAATTGAATTACAAGAAAGAGGGAAAGATAAAAAAATTCAATCTTCAATTTTCAGTCGACGGAGGAGAAGGCAGCAGAAGATCGTGCCTAGGAGGTTCCCCCCGTCGAACATGAAAAAGAAAATAAGTCAGCAGTTAACTAAGAATTGGCTGACAAGAAAGAGGGGAAGATAAAAAAATTCAATCCTCAATTTTCAGTCGACGGAGGAGGAGAAGGCAGCAGCAGAAGATCGTGCCTAGGAGGTTCCCCCCGTCGAACATGAAAAAGAAAATAAGTCAGCAGTTAACTAAGAATTGGCTGACAAGAAAGAGGGGAAGATAAAAAAATTCAATCCTCAATTTTCAGTCGACGGAGGAGAAGGAAGCAGAAGATCGTGCCTAAGAGGTTCCACGTCGAACATGAAAAAGAAAATAAGTCAGCAGTTAACTAAGAATTGGCTGACAAGAAAGAGGTAAAGATAAAAAAATTCAATCCTCAATTTTCAGTCGACGGAGGAGAAGGCAGCAGAAGATCGTGCCTAGGAGGTTCCCCCCGTCGGACATGAAAAAGAAAATAAGTCAGCAGTTAACTAAGAATTGGGGAAGATAAAAAAAATTCAATGCTCAATTTTCAGTCGACGGAGGAGAAGGAAGCAGAAGATCGTGCCTAAGAGGTTCCACGTCGAACATGAAAAAGAAAATAAGTCAGCAGTTAACTAAGAATTGGCTGACAAGAAAGAGGTAAAGATAAAAAAAATTCAATCAATTTTCAGTCGACGGAGGAGAAGTCAGCAGAAGATCGTGCCTAGGAGGTTCCCCTCGTCGAACATGAAAAAGAAAATAAGTCAGCAGTTAACTAAGAATTGGCTGACAAGAAAGAGGGAAAGATAAAAAAATTCAATCCTCAATTTTCAGTCGACGGAGGAGAAGTCAGCAGCAGAAGATCGTGCCTAGGAGGTTCCCCCCGTCGAACATGAAAAAGAAAATAAGTCAGCAGTTAACTAAGAATTGGCTGACAAGAAAGAGGGGAAGATAAAAAAATTCAATCCTCAATTTTCAGTCGACGGAGGAGGAGAAGGCAGCAGCAGAAGATCGTGCCTAGGAGGTTCCTCCCCGTCGAACATGAAAAAGAAAATAAGTCAGCAGTTAACTAAGAATTGGCTGACAAGAAAGAGGGGAAGATAAAAAAATTCAATCCTCAATTTTCAGTCGACGGAGGAGGAGAAGGCAGCAGAAGATCGTGCCTAGGAGGTTCCCGTCGAACATGAAAAAGAAAATAAGTCAGCAGTTAACTAAGAATTGGCTGACAAGAAAGAGGGGAAGATAAAAAAATTCAATCCTCAATTTTCAGTCGACGGAGGAGAAGGCAGCAGCAGAAGATCGTGCCTAGGAGGTTCCTCCCCGTCGAACATGAAAAAGAAAATAAGTCAGCAGTTAACTAAGAATTGGGGAAGATAAAAAAAATTCAATGCTCAATTTTCAGTCGACGGAGGAGAAGGCAGCAGCAGAAGATCGTGCCTAGGAGGTTCCCCCCGTCGAACATGAAAAAGAAAATAAGTCAGCAGTTAACTAAGAATTGGCTGACAAGAGTGAGGGGAAAGATTAAAAAATTCAATCCTCAATTTTCAGTCGACGGAGGAGAAGGCAGCAGAAGATCGTGCCTAGGAGGTTCCCCCCGTCGAACATGAAAAAGAAAATAAGTCAGCAGTTAAATTCTAGTAGAGTATAGTTGTAAAATAATAGAAGAATTTGATGGGACACCAGGGAAACTGTTTTAGTCCTTCCTATCTACCAACTCTTTAATACGCTCCTCCATTCATTAATTTACAAAGATTTACAACTCTTTAGAAATGATTTTTGAACCTTCTTCCGGGAGACTGTTGTATAGATTTATACCGGAATAGTGAATGGAGGAGGCTTCTTGTTTCAAAAAGACTTGGACGATGATGTTTTTCAACACGGAGCTGAGAGATTTCTTGTGTTGTACGAATGGCTTGAACCGTTTAGATCATATAGATTGATTGGATGTTGCTCCATACAAAATTTTAAAATTTCTAGAAAATACGTGCAAAGGTAAGGTTAAAAAAATTCCAAGTTTGCGAAACAAAGGTTGTCAAGTGGTATACCGTGCACTCCACTCCTCCTCCTCCGCCCCCGCTTTTGTAGTTTAAACATGAGGTGAAGCTGATGGACCCCCCTCAGTTTGCTATACCGTGAATGACACATGACAGAATGAAAATATGCATGGTACATCATCATGTAGCTATGTCGGCTTCCCATAGCAGAAGGCGTCTACGGTTTTAAGGTCGTGTCGCGTTTCAATGATGTGTCGGCGCAAACTCGGCTGAAATCAGGGAACTCAATCCAGGGAACCACGGAGATGTTCCATAAAAAAATTTTGGACTTCCTCCTGTACATATCGCTGGTCCTTACAGTCTCATTATTTTTCTCTTATTTCTACATTAAATTTCTTAAAAATCTCTAGCGCTTATTTTTTCTACGTTCAAGTTCCGGACTGGTGCTAAGTTAAGTAAGAACTTACCGTTACCGATTTTTTCCCCCCTAATTTCTTTCCTTTCGATCACTGAAGAAAATTCATCGATGAATTTCCCTTTTCTCTATGCTGTTCTTTCACATATCAAAAATTAAAATACACGACAAATCAACCCCCTCTATAATTTATTTAAATAGTTGGGATTTTCTGTCAAAGTAAATAAAACCTTAATATTTTCAAAACGCACAAAGAAATCATTTAAAAGCTATTAAATACTTATTTTCAGTCAAAAACTTTTGCGTCGAAAGCTTAAAAAAATATATATATTTCGGTAGTAATTTGAGTGTTTGTAAGTAGTTTTATATCAAAATGTTATATAACTTATTTTAATGAATTAAAGGATGTGACATTTCAATAATTTTATGAAATAGCGTTTCACTTTTAACCTCCATTCGGTCCAAGCATATTACAAAAGATCCTTATTTTCAGAATGTAGACTCAGGGGAAAAAATTCTCCTCCCCAACATTTGAGAAGAATAAAAAAGTGTATTTTTTAACTATTCTCTATGAAATGTGTTGATATATAATTTCGCATCCAACTGGATTTCAAAAAAAAAAAACAAAAAAACATGACCACTTTTCTTAATGTTCCGTATAAATTTATATTTGTAAATTACATATTTTAAAATATTTACTTATTGTGTCAGTAAATAATCCTCTTTAATTTCTCTTTTGTTGCTTTAAGCTGTTCCAGTTTACCTTAGCTGGAACCTCCAAACATTGCCGTCCTACTTTATTCGAGTTCTCAAAGTTGTACGTCACGAATCGTATGAGGTTAAATATCGACCCCAAAAAAAATTGTCGTTTTAAATAAGTAGAAGTTGATTGAGTTTTTGCGTCAGAAACACCGTCATGTTCCCCTACAGGACACTCAGGTGCACTTATCTTGGGGGGTGGAGTCTGTCTACGAAGGAACGTTGCCATTTCGGATGGATGAATGGAAGGGAACTCTTAAGCTGTCGCTGTGGAGTGACGTGGCACATTTATTTATTAATTGGCTTACGTAAATTGCTATTTGCGAGGCGATGGTAAACCTGTGGTGACTTGGGGGGAATTTTTTTTTTACCTCCTCGTTGTTTGTTCAACTCATTCAACCATCTGTGTCTGTGTGTGTGTTTATTGAGACAACATTGGCACAGTTCCGCGTAAGATTATTGCAGGAACTTGGTCGTTTGCAATTGGGAAGGATCGTGACTGTGAATACAATTCACCTCTGATACCGTCCATTAAAATGTAAGATTTGTAAAAATTAAAGATCTTTATATTAAATACAAAGAGTGAACGAGAGTAACACACGTTACCGCGCATTTATTTTTCTTTTCAAATATAGTAATAATTCGCTCGCGCGCGTGTAAGCAACAACGTCTCTGGTGGTATGTATGTTAGCAATCAATATCCCTGGTTGTTGTAAACAGAAATATCTTTGGGTTCGCGAATATGTCATTTACATTTATTGTATTTTTTTTTCGCGTGATTTAAATTAAATTAAAAGTGTAACGTTAATATACGTTTGATGTTAAATTGTTGACACACAAAGGAAATTAATACTGAAAGGTCACAAATAGTGAAAATTACAACGAATAAACAGTAAAGGAAAACAATTGAAGTTATATTTTCTTTGAACTGAACGTATTGTTGATGTCTGTATTGTATTCCTTGGCTTGGAGCTGTGCTGGATGTGTGTGTGTTAGGGAGACATCCCAGGGAGACGATTCATGGTCTGTATACATTTATATATATTTATATATATATATAAACAGTCTATTCAATTGGTTAATTGAATAATTTTATTTCTGTTCACTGCCCCTATGATGCTCATTTTAGAAGATTCTCGGGTATCAAAACGTGTCCTATTAATCCATCCCTCCAAATGTTTTTCTCTCTTCCCTTGCTCTGTTTAGAACTTTCTGGTAAGTTACCCTATCTACCCAACCTCATTTCAAAGGCTTCTGTTATTTTCCTTTCTGCAACTTCTACCGTCCTCATATAACGTCACATTCCATTACCAACATTTCCTAATATTCATACTTATATTGGACCAAGGGCTACTCCAGTTATTATGTTGCCCAAGTAACTTCCTTCCCAATCCAACAGCCTTTGTTATTCCACTATTTCCCATAATAAACTCCATTATCGTGGCTTTTCCTCTATTAATCATCATGTTCTCCAGGACCACGTTCATGCCAATTATTATGACTTAAAATCTCCCTTTGACTCCCCTAATACCGCCATATCCTTAGGGTTTTTATTTATTCTCCTTCTATTTTGATTCCTTTTGCATATTCATTTTTAACTTTTTTCTTTGCCATGTTGTACTCTTTCTCCGGGACCACGTTCATGCCAATTATTATGGCTTAAAATCTCCCTTTGACTCCCCTAATACCGCCATATCCTTAGGGTTTTTATTTATTCTCCTTCTATTTTTATTGCTTTTGCATATTAATTTTTAACTTTTTTTCTTTGCCATGTTGTACTCTTTCTCCGGGACCACGTTCATGCCAATTATTATGACTTAAAATCTCCCTTTGACTCCCCTAATACCGCCATATCCTTAGGGTTTTTATTTATTCTCCTTCTATTTTGATTCCTTTTGCATATTCATTTTTAACTTTTTTCTTTGCCATGTTGTATGTACTCTTTCTCCGGGACCACGTTCATGCCAATTATTATGGCTTAAAATCTCCCTTTGACTCCCCTAATACCGCCATATCCTTAGGGTTTTTATTTATTCTCCTTCTATTTTGATTCCTTTTGCATATTAATTTTTAACTTTTTTCTTCGCCTGTTTTGGAAATAAGTTAAAGAGCATGGAAAAATCCTGTCTTACTCCTTTCTCGTCCTTCAATTCTAATTACTATTGCCCGTTGATGACTCTGCTTTCTCGATGTTATATTCGTATCTTGAGAGTAATTAATAATTACCGTCATCCCGCCTAACAGAAGCACACCTTCTCCTTGACCTACTTGACGTCCGCAAATTTGAAGTCGTCGTCGTCGGTATCGGCTGGCGAGTGTTTGAGGTGAGAGAAGGTGAAAGCTCTCGACCCTGGCAGAGGTCTTTGTCGACTCACTCACTCACTGCAAAGCTGCTTAATTACGTCACACGACGACGGCACGGGTGACGTCACCGCAGGAGTCGTAAATATAGGATCCGCGATTAAGGCCGTTCAGCTTGTGTCGAGGAATGCTTACTACGTCGTTGCAGACAGAGTGGGATTAGTCATGCAGGTTACGTCAGTCAAGGTTTTCTTAAATCCATCCAACCATCCATCCATCCATCGCTTCTTTATTTCCATCCTCTCCAGCGACGGTCACGTCACATCAAGTCACCCACCCCCAACCATCTACCCCACCTACCATCCCATACCTTCTGGTCGAAAATCTGGATTCAAATACATCTCTCATCATTGTCTCTTGTCATAAGCGTCATCTAAAATTTCGTTGCAGTGTTTGAGAAATGATAATTTTCAATTATCAAAAAATAAAACCTTAATCCAGCCTGATTTAGGATTTATTGTTGTTTCCATTAATCCTCGATTGAGGAAATAGGATACGTCATACATTAAAAATTAAAAATGAACAAAATAAAGTACATAATTAAAGACAAATAAACTTAAAATAAATTAGTAAAAGAAAGTGTATATAGACAAAAGTCAATATAAACACAACAACACGGACACACACACACTGGGAAACACAGACAAGCACACACACACACACACTGAGGAACACGCAATGGAGGAGTTTTGAACTACTTGGACCAGGAAGGAAACTCTGTCCTTGCTCCAGCAGCAGCAGCAGCTATATACATGAAACAAACAAACAAACAAAATGGGAGCAGAAAAAACTGAATAGAAATTTTAAAGATATGTTGTGATGTGCTCTATTTTACAAGGTTGGCAGCAGCAGCTCATTCAACACACTTTTTGCAGCAGCAGCAGGAACCTTGATTTAAATACTAGAAGAGGGACGATTAAGAAAAATCCTGTAGCACAGAGGAGTAAAACAGCAGCAGCAGCAGCGCCGCCATTTAAAAGAATAGTTTTACTCTGCTTCACCACGAAGCTTTTGTAGTAGTTACTATTTTTAACCTCTGGAGGAAGGAAGGAAGGAAGGCTGTTGTATAAAATTATCCCCGGGGGTGTGTATTGTGAATACTTTTCTGGTGTAGAGAGAACAAGGGCGATGCTTGTCCGACCTTAGAGCTGAACCTCTGATTTCTAGTCACGCGCGTATTCATTCATGAAACTCGCCATTTGCTTGAAACAAATTAGTGTTCCGCTTTACAAACTTTAATATTTCATAAATATATATATATATACAGGCTTGGTAAAGTAAGTATTTGCAAACTTTTGAAGAAAGGTTTGCAACTCGATCTAGAATTATTATATTTTTCATACGTAATTTCGTTTGTCCGTCCCTTTGGTATATTTTCGACCTGTTGCGTGCTTTTCTGCGTTTTATAAAGCTTTTAACGTCTAGTTAATTGGCTCAGTTTCTCTCTCTCTCTCTCTTTATCTTTTTACGGATTCTTCTTACTTCGCAACGAGTAGGGAAAAAAAATTATTGAATCCACTAAATATTACTAAGATGTTGTTTAATGTTTAGTTTATAGACTCGTAGTAATTACTGTTAGTTTAATTATGGCGTTATCTTCCCCACCACCACCACCATGGGTTATTATCGTCCATTGCAGTTTCTATCTGCCCTGTTGCGGTTTCAATATGTGTGTGTATTTTTTTCCCCGCTTACCCCTTCTCCTCTCTACTCCTCCCCCATGGTTATTGGTAGATTTTCAGCTATGTAACTTCTTTGGCCTTGCTCTGACCCGTTAGTTTTCTCTCTTCTCTCGGTCCATATTTGGACGAAACACTCGAGGCGATCCTCATTAATATTTTCGCCTAAGTGCATCCGCAACGTTGGACCACTTTTTTTTCCAGTCGTCTTCTATTACAACAACACATGTGCAGTTATATATACACGTGGATTAATATCTGTTGATCTTTTTTTTCTTTTTATCATCTGCAAGGGGGAAACGTGACGCATCAATGAATAACATCGAGGACCGAATTGCAGACCGTAAAAGGCTTTTTATTAAATTAGACGAAATTACGTAGTCAAACCTTAAAGACTTTGTTCTTAGATTATTTAATTGTGAAAAGTAGTTCAGGTAGATTTTTTTTATTTTTGGTTGCAATTAAATTAGAGTAATAAGTACTATAAGACAGGAAATCCTGGTAACACGACATGGAACCCTGGAATAAATAAATAAATAAATAAATACTTCCCAAAAGGTGCAACAAAAAGGTTTTACAATTATTTAATTGTTTGAGAAATATGTAATCAATTAGTGTAAACTTTTAGTTAATTTTTTAAAGAGTAAAGTGGAATATGTCATTAAGTAAACCTTTTAGTTAATTTGTAATAATGAAATTTTAAAGTCGGAAAAACTATGTTGTAATTTGTAATAAGTAAAATAAAATGTCAGTGAGTAAACGTTTAGTTATTTTGTAATAAGTAAAATGGAATGTGTCATTAAGTAAATATTTAACAATTTTTTTAATAAGTTAAATCAAATGTTTCATTCCGTAAAGTTTTAGTTAATTTGTAATAAGTTAAAGCAAATGTTTCATTAAGTAAAGTTTTAGTTAATTTTGTACTAATTAAAATTAAATGTTTCAAGTAAACCCTTAAATTAATTTAGTAACGTTTCGGCATATATTGATGCATTTTCAGCTCTTATCTCCCTTTTTTAATTCCCTTCTTAAGCCATTTAAAGGGGATTTGCCTATTTCAGGATCACCCTCATGTAGCCTGTTATACTAAAAAAAAATGGAAATCCATGAAAATGGCACCAACATATACCGAAACGTTGTTGAAAGCAGAGAAAACCCTTAAATTAATTTAGTAACGTTTCAGCATATATTGATGCATTTTCAGCGCTTTTTAATTCCGTTTTTAAGCCATTAAAGGGGATTTGCCTATTTCAGGATCACCCTCATGTAGCCTGTTATACTAAAAAACAGGGAAATCCATGAAAATGGCACCAACATATACCGAAACGTTGTTGAAAGCAGAGAAAACCCTTAAATTAATTTAGTAACGTTTCAGCATATATTGATGCATTTTCAGCTCTTATCTCCCTTTTTAAGCCATTAAAGGGGATTTGCCTATTTCAGGATCACCCTCATGTAGCCTGTTATACTAAAAAAAATGGAAATCCATGAAAATGGCACCAACATATACCGAAACGTTGTTAAAAGGAGAGAAAAAAAAATTCTGCTGTAGGTCATCATAAATTGGTTCGTTGATTTTATTAGCAAGTGTAAAATTCAAAGTGTTACATGTTGACAAAAGCGCTGATTTAACTATGAACTGTAACCGTCGTTAAAAAGGGAGTTACTACCTACCGAGTATATTTTTTTTTAAAAAAAAGATCTAAAATGTAACGATTCCCCCGTATAAGGTAAAGGGGAATATTATTATAACTTGGAAAAATCAAACGTGTCATTTAGGCCATGGGGAAAAAGAAAATAGAATAATTTATGTTAATAATTCACCGCCGCTTTTATTTATTGATTGCCTTGATAAGGGGGGTTAAACTTGTCCCCCCCAGCTCTGCTGTGTGATGAACTGACCATCACAGACTCCATACACATCTCTCTCTTTCCGTTTTGTTCCTCCCCTTCTTCCCCCTTCTTCCCCCACCCCGCCGCCCCCAAAAAAAATTGAAGAAGACATAGTAAAAGAGCACCAGATGGTTTTTATGCGTGTGGGCGGCGGACGGACCAGGGAGAGTGAAAATGGAGCGTATCTCCTCCCCTTTTAGCTTCATCCATCGTTCATCTTCATCAGACTGCCGCGTTTCTAAGGGGGGTGGTAGGATGACAAGAACATAGTACACGATGCGAGGGAGATATTATTGACAACCCTGGTATTATCTCGTCACCTTCACACATCAATCCAAAAAAGAAAAAAAAGGAGCCCTTAAATGAGATGAGAGGGAGGGGGAGAGGGAGGGGGAGGAGGGGGAGGGGGAAAAATGAAAAAATATATTTCCTAAGACGCACAAGTGAAAAGAAACGAGGGGTTAAATTTGTCATTCAGGGGTTTCATATACTGTAATATATCATCTGCCTTTAGGATTTGAATATCAGTCAACTTGCTGATAAATAATTTTTAAATAAAAATTTTTGCGACGTTTTTCATACTTTACCCTTTTAATGCCAATTTAAAAAGCACAACGTTCCGCTCCGTTATTTGTACCTTCTTCAGGGGGGTTTTACCCCTGATTATCACCACAAGGTTTTTTTCTCTCCGCTACAATATATGTGTTACACACGCGTATTTACACTTTATCGTAAAAATGATGTCATTAAATTTTTTTATATAGTTATTAAATAAGTCAGGCTTAAAATTAAAAACCTTATTTTATTTATTAATGTCGGAGCTCACGGCATATTCATTTGTTATAAATTTACCTGATGACGTTCCAAATGTGAGGACGAAACGTATTTTCATCAAATATAAAAAAAAACTGAAATGTGTAGAACCCGTTAGGGTTGGTTGTAGAGTCGAAGAGGAAAGAAGGTAAACGTACAGAAAAAATATAATAAAAAAAACAAACATTTTATAGTAAAGTAATTAATTTAATCAGAGTTAATGTTATAAATAAAATACCAAAAAAAAGAAAAAAGGTCGTAAGTCAGAAATGGAATAATTTAATTTGAATTAAAACGTTTCGTCCCCCAGCCAACTTTAGCGACGTCCGAGGTTTTTTAATTCAAATATGGGTAAATTAAATGTATGTATGCGTTTTCAAAATTGCAATTACATCAAACATACAGTCTTAAGATCTAAATAAATTACTAGGACTAGGATAAAAGTAATGTTATACTACTACTAATTAAAACGTAACGTACACACATTTCCATGAGAGAAAAAAAATTATTATTAAAAGGACATCTCGTCGATGAACTTAAATTTTAACTAACACTGCACTTCACTGTAATTTTAATTAAAGGAATGTGGAAAAAAAAAATAAATAAAAAACGGGCCCAAGTTATGACGGACGATAACTAACTACACTTTACAGTTCTGATGAATGAGGAGGAGTGAAGGTATAATGGATGGAATAGGATAAAAAGAACTGAGGAAGGGGAATAGGATCAATAGGGGAAAAATATTAACATCTGAAGAGTTTTATAAACCTTGGGGGAACGAAACGTACTCAAATTAATTAATTAATTAATTATTCCATTTCTGACTTACGACCTATTTTATTTTTTTTGGGGGTATTTTATTTATAACATTAACTCTGATTAAATTAATTACTTTACTATAAAATGTTGTTTTTTTTATTATAATTTTTTCTGTACGTTTACCTTCTTTCCTCTTCGACTCTACAATCCTAACGGGTTCTATACATTTCAGTTTTTTTTTATATTTGATGAAAACACGTTTCGTCCTCACATTTGGGACGTCATCAGGTACTTCAATTACGGGGGAAAAAAATCCCATATTAATTTGTTCAAACATTATATATATATATATATTTTAAACACAGACAAATGGATTATATTAAAAAAATCTTGCCTATCAAAAATCTACTTGTTGTAATTAACGTAGTGGAAGCTTGCTTGTCCTTAAGAGAGTCGGCAGATTCCTTCGTCTGTACGCCACGTGTCCTTGGATGACGTCATTGTTCCTTCTCCTCTGGTGGGTGGGTGGGTGATGTGCCAAATTTCAAAGTTCTACCTGCCTGCTTGACCTATTCACGTCGCCCCCCTCTTGTACGTATTTTTCTCCTTTTGTTGTGCTGCCTGTGTTGTCCAAAGTTTTTCCATCCGTATTTAACGCTTCGCCCCAAAACTTCTTCTGCCCCCCCTGTTGTGAACCTTCAGCCCGTTGCAAATAGGACAATTTTTTAACTATATAGAATGACTTGATCAAAAAAGTGATTAAAAATGTTTGCAATAATTTATAACACAGACAATTTATCCAAAATTAAAATAATTAACTCAATAAAAAACAGCGAAGCTTTCCTTCCAGGTGCCAACAAAACTGTTATAAGCAATTTATGTCATTAAATAAGTAGAAGTATTGAACCCTATAAAATGGTCTCGTCCATGCTAGCCTATTCTGTGCAAGCCTTTTCAGATCTCAAATCCTCCCTAATCTGCTCACCGGGTTCCATCCTTGGCTTCACTGTTCTGTTCTTATGCTAAGACCGTCGTCATGTCTCAAAAAACGTATCCATATTTATCTAGGCCCTGCATATTCCTCTTTCTTCTCTTTACAAATTTCTGGCTAGTTGCAATATTCTCTGTTAATTAAGCGTAAATAATTTTTTTTTAAAAAAAATATGCAGCCAATTTGCCAGCATAGAAAAAAATTAATTAATCAAGAGAGAGTCTCTGTTAGTATGATTACGACGTTTCGTCCGTGTATGTGAACTTTTTCAGGTAACGAGATAAATATACATTTTTTTATTATTTAAAAAAAAATTCGTATTAGTTTCTAATACGTAATGTTGTTACGTTAAAAACATGAAGTATAATTATCGACTCAATAAAATTCAATTAGGATATATTATTTTTTTAAGTGTCTAAATCTCATGAATGGATGTACCTAAATTTTATGAAAAAAAAAATTGTTTTTTTTTACTACTGTCAAATTGGCTGTATTTTTTTTACGTTTATTTAGAGGGAGAGGAAATTATTTCAATTGTGTCCACCACTGCAACCCAAAAAAAAAATTTTTTTTCTCCTTTTGAAATTCCGGAGGTCAGTTATTTATATTTTTATTTATTTATTTTTCCTTTTGAACGAGTTCTGAAAGAAAGAAAGAAAGAAAGAAAGAAAGAAAGAAAGAAAGAAAGAAAGAAAGAAAGAAAGAAAGAAAGAAAGAAAGAAAGAAAGAAAGAAAGAAAGAAAGAAAGAAAGAAAGAAAGAAAGAAAGAAAGAAAAGAAAGAAAGAAAGAAAGAAAGAAAGAAAGAAGAAAGAAAGAAAGAAAGAAAGAAGAAAGAAAGAAAGAAAGAAAGAAAGAAAGAAAGAAGAAAGAAAGAAAGAATGAAAGAAAGCAAGAAAGAAAGAAAGAATGAAAGAAAGCAAGCAAGAAAGAAAGAAAGAAAGAAAGAAAGAAAGAAAGAAAGAAAGAAAGAAAGAAAGAAAGAAAGAAAGAAAGAAAGAAAGAAAGAAAGAAAGAAAGAAAAGAAAGAAAGAAAGAAAGAAAGAAAGAAAAGAAAGAAAGAAAGAAAGAAAGAAAGAAAGAAAGAAAGAAAGAAAGAAAGAAAGAAAGAAAGAAAAAAAGAAAGAAAGAAAGAAAGAAAGAAAGAAAGAAAGAAAGAAAGAAAGAAAGAAAGAAAAAGAAAGAAAGAAAGAAAGAAAGAAAGAAAGAAAGAAAGAAAGAAAGAAAGAAAGAAAGAAAGAAAGAAAGAAACGAAAAGAAACGTAACGTCGTAGTGCTATTATCGTTCTTTAATTTTTTTCTTCAATTAAGTGTAAGACATTATAGATGAAATCGGGGTGGGGGAGGTGAAGGAAAGAGAATAATTGAGAATACACTGAAAAGACAGGGAGACTGTGGGGTGGAAAAATGGAATTAGGAGCCGGCAGGAAGAAGGGAAAGAGGAAGATCTAGAAGAAAATGGAACGGTGCAATGGGAGAAAGAGTCCTAGAAGAAGAAGAAGACGTTTTCAAGAAAGAAAAATGGCGAAACGGTTTGGAAAAAAAAATGATATAAGTTACAATATTTTTTTAAAAAAAACCCTGCTAGAATATTTATATATAATTTAATTCTTAGTAAATTGACCGTGTTATTTACTGTAGCTGAGCTGTTTGTAAGTGTTTACAGTATCATTAATTATCCGTCCGTTGACTTTCCTCAAAGAAGGACCGCTTTCTTCTCTTTTCCCTCCCGAAGCCACGGGAACAACGAACCTTAAAAAAAGTTTCCAGGTATCTCCTTCTTTTAGACGTTCCTCAGTTGCTCCTCCACCTCTCTTTATTTTTTATTAATAATGATAATTACCTCTCGCTGTTTTGCCAAGGTAAACAACATCATATCTCCACCCTCTTCTCCCTTTTCTTTTATAAGATAAGAAAAACTTTTTCTCTCTTCTAACAATGCCTTGTGTTTGTTGTTTCCCCCCCCTTCCTTTCCCCTATCTCTTTCTTTTCCCTTACGGGGTTTATCGGGAAATGCCTCGGGTTAAAAAAGAAATGTACCTTTACTTTCCTTTTCACAAGAGGACGGAAGGAAGGTCGTTACTTAAGTACACAAAAGGAGCTTTCATTAAAATTAAATTTTCTACTTTCAGAAGAATAAAAAAAAAGATGAAAGTTCTTCTTGAGGGGTGGGGGTGAGGGTGAGGGGTGGTAAGGGGAGGGGAGAAACTCGTTTATTCGTAAATGAAAGGGAACGGATTGAATAAATTTCAGAAAATTCTCAGTCCGGTTCCTTAAATCTCGTCTGTGAGGTGATTAAAATACATGTGTGTTGGGAATAAATTACAGAGAATGTCGGAAATAGAAGAATTTAATTTCAAATTAAAACTTTTTTTTTCTTTTCTTTCCAGCTCCGAATATTGCTGAAGATTTTAAGTAACGAAAAGTTTAAGGACGAAACGTTATAATTGAAATTAAATTCTTCTATTATTTTTTTTGTCTCTCTCTTACCTCTGACCATTCTTAGTAAAACTTATTATTAATATAATAACAACATTAAGCAACAAATTTTTCGGTTTTCGTCATTGTGGCGGTCGTTTAAACATGTTTCTCAGTTTCGTAACTTTTCTCCTTTGAGTTCTCAAAGTTGATGTTCATAAAAATTATGTCAACACGTTTTGGCCATCAGTTGCTATGAAATTTAGTCATTTTTATAATAAGTAAGGATCATTTTTTTTAACTATCAATTTGGGGGGTTTTTAGCGCGTGGGCTTTTTTTTCGTGTGTAACTGGTATTTTGGAAGTAGTGGAAAGAAGAAATTGATAAAGAAAAAAATTGGGAAATTGCAGTTTTTGTGTATTTAAAGGCGATGGATAAAAAGCAGAAGGTTATAATAAATGCAGTGGAGTTCAGGGACATCTTTAATTTATATATATATATATAAATGACAGGCACACTTTTGTTGTTTTTTTCCAAATTATGACGTCAATATTAGGATTAAACGCTGATGAAGCGCTTCTTATATTCATTTCTGGAAAACATCAAATTAATCTAGTTAATAAAAATAGAACCTTTGCTTTAAGTAAATTAAATATTTATCTCTCTCTGTAAATAGGTTAAGTTAAATTTATGTATATTGACACTTAATTTAAGTCCAAAATTTAGATAATGGCAATGGAGTAGGTGGGTTTTAGTGGGTTAAAAATCACACACACACACACCGTGAAGTACGGGCTTCATGGCGTCTTTCTCAAGATTTTCCACCCCTGCCAACACATAAAAAAAATAATTTTAAAAAAATTGTTATTATTGTGTCTATATCTGCGCAGGGTAAATAACCTGAGGAAGGTGAAAAGTAGGTGACGAAACGTAGCTGATACTTTTGATTGTTATTTATTTTACTCAATGGCCCGCGCGTTCCTTTGTGTCAAGATGGAGTCGTCGAGGTTCAGGCTGTGTTGGAAGGGGGAAATCGCTACGCCGATTGCGGCAGGAACATCTGTAGGAGTGGATGTGACGTGCTGGTGATTGCGGTAGGTCAGTTGCTCGAGTCGTCGTCGTCGTTGTCGTCGTTGTGCGGAAGTGTTTTTTTTTTGAAGTCGGCCTCGCTATCTATCCCCCTCCCCTCCCTCCCCCACAGCAGGATGTGCAGGCGCCGTCGTCTCCCCCTCCTCCTCCTTTGGCCTTCCTCTCCGCCGCCGCCGCCGCCAAAGGACGGACGCCTTCCCTCGTAATTGACGGAAACTAGATGCCATCAAAACGCGCCGGCACCGCCACTAAAAATACACACACACACACACACACACTAAACTCCCCCGCAACCTCCGTGAGCTGAGCTGAGGGGAGGAAATTAACATATCTCTTCGTTGAGCTGTCCCAGTGAACCAGCCTCACTCACATCTCCCCCCATATGCAGATGCTTGTATTATTCTAAGACTTCTTTTCGCGAATGTTGTGCGATCAGTGAGATCTTGTATGGATGGTGCCTCGATATGGTGTCAGTAAAGTCAAACAGGAGAAAGGTTAGTTCCGTCCACAGGACGATAGTCTGTCTGTGTGGTGGTGGCAGCAGCAATGCCGCTTTCCGGTAGACATTCTGGCCGATGATGATGAGGTGCCGCAGACTACAAACCAACAAACAGAGGTCTGGAAGGCGGCAAGAGAGTTGAGAGAGAGAGAGAGAGGCTCAAAACATATGAAGAATGGCAACGCCGTTGTTGGGATGATGATAAGGTGGTCCAATAAAGGGCCGATGGACCCGTAGGTTGTTAATAAGATCAAATTAAAAGACTGGATTGATCGGAAAAACACGGAGAAGTGAATTATCATCATCATGTCACTCAACTCAAGGCTGCTGCAGACTTTTCTCTACAGGTTTGCCATAGATAATTCACCTGAATGTGAGAGTTAATGAGACACCAGCAGAACACGTGTGTGGTGCTTCAGTTGCTCGAGATTTTCATATATGGGGGAGGGGGAGACGAGCAGCATCATTAGAAAGCGATATTGGAACCTCAATAACACCAGATGATAATTTGGTACCCAATATGCTTGCTGCTGCTGCTGCTTTCACAACCTAATACCTGGAATAAAGTAAGCGCATATGATGCTGCCTCCTCTACAGTAATTCAAAGATTAAGAAATTACGAAAAAAGAGAGAAATAATAGTGTTTAAAGGAGACAGAGAGAGAGAGAGAGAGAGAGAGAGAGAGAGAGAGAGCTTCCTGTGAAGTAATGTCTAAGGCCGGTCGCACAGGAAAATACACACAGTCATCGTTGGAAAGGGAGGGAGGTGTGTTTTTAGTGGGTAGAATCCCACACTACTATTATCCAGTGCGGACCCTTCAGATAGTGTCTTTAGAAGATTTTCACCTCCCCTCGCAAAAAAAATAGAGAGAGAGAGAGAGAGAGAGAGCAGGCGATGAAGAAAGAATTAATTTAGGCCCCCTTTACACTTTACTAGCTCTGTGCTCGGCGATTCCAGTGATATGAATTCCTATAATTAATATAAGAGAGACACTTTACGTGATAAGTTACGTTTCCCGCGAACGTCGTCGCCGCCGACGCACGCACGCACACATACACACTCGGGCACTGCTACGTAATTAATGTATTCTGTTTCTATATGCCACTGTGCGTATGACGGATACAAATAGTGTCACTGGAAAAAGTGATTTACCCACCCACGAAAATTATTTATTACAAGGAAATATCGACTGGTTTTGCATATTTAAAAATTTCCGCATTATTCCTTATTATTCTAAGAAAACCGTTCTATTATATTATTTCATGTAGATACTAGTGGTTAGCATCACAGAGGTCCCGGGTTTGTGACGTCACGGTCACGTAGACCGGGATTAAGACTTTTTTTAAGGGGGGGATGGGGGGGAGGGCGGCGGTTGGTTTCCATTTTAATACGTATGACCCTCTATATGCTAAATATAGGTTACCAATGGCAAATTGCTGTGAAGAGAAAAAAAAACCTAGAGAGGTTTACAAGGGTTGCCACTCCTCTCCTCGCCCTCCTGACGCATGCGTCCATCCTGTTCATATCTATATGCAGGATAGTGGAGGATTTTCACCGCCCTAAAAATACCTTGAGTTAATTTGAGTAAGGTCCGGTTGTTGTCTGGCCTGTATCTTCGATTATTTCTTTTTGAAATTCAATTTTGCTTCAAGGAGAATATAAATTGAGTTTTGGGAACTGTTAAGTGATATTTTCAAACAGAGAACAAGAATTTCTTCAGCTTGAGCTCGGGCAAAGGGCCACGAGACTGAATCGCCTATTGGTTTCATTACACCCCATTGGTAAAATTTACACATTGTCCACTGTTCACTAATTCCCAGATCTTGAGATGTGATGCTGTGTGACGCAGGCGTTCAAGTGCGTGGACTCGCACCGCGGGGGGTTTTCTGGCGTCCACTACTCGGACTTGAAGGTCCTGACTGGCTGGATCGGGGCGATATTTTTTTTCCCATTATGATCACCGAACTTAAATTAAAAATGTCTTCCGTTGATGTCTTCAAGGTGAAGATAAATTGAGTTTTGGGAACAGTTAAGTGATATTTTCAAACAGAGAACAAGAATTTCTTCAGCTGGAGCTCGGGCAAAGGGCCACGAGACTGAATCGTCTATTGGTTTCATTACACCCGATTGGTCAATTTTACACATTGTCCACTGAACTTGAGATGTGATTGACGCAGGCGTTCAAGTGCGTGGACTCGCACCGCGGGGGGTTTTCTGGCGTCCACTACTCGGACTTGCTGAAGGTCCTGACTGGCTGGATCGGGGCGATATTTTTTTTCCCATTATGATCACCGAACTTAAATTAAAAATGTCTTCCGTTGATCGCCGACACCTGACGTTTCCTTCGAAGGTATTTCTTTAGAAATGTATTATAAGGATGCGTGTAAATCACCGACAGTGTTTGGCGAATCTCGCTGGACCCGACCCAACCTGACCTGACCCTGACACTGGGAACCCTGCTGTGGTGAGTCAGGCTTCTTTTCTTTTTTTTTAATCCCTAAACGCATTCCCGTAAGCTTACGTCCTTCCTTTTATGCGCTCTAAACGACAGCCGTAAAGTGGCTTCAGAAGCACAAGAGCGTAACGAACTCTCACGCCACACCAAAAGACACACCAACACCCACGCGGGAAAATTCCTCTGCCCAAAAGTCATCATGACCATCAGGTCCTTCCTCGCCTCACTCCATACCAACATTTTTTTATGTAATGATTTATAAACACATATATAATCTGATAAATAATATTTCACTTTACGTTTATTTCATTACTTGCCTCCCTGCTTACGCCGCCATATTGGTTCCTCCAACTGTCAGCCTTGCATAATTTCCCCTCCAGTCGCAGTCTATTTTTATCCTTTACTGCGCCTTCCTTCTATGACTATGTTTAGTGGAGGATGGGGAGGATGAGGGGAGGATTTGAAGAGTTGGAGCAACTGTTGTCGAGCTTTATAAATAAATGCATGTGTATCAACAGCGGCCATTCTTACCTGAGGGTAAGGGGAGGAGGAGGAGGAGGAGTAGTGAGATCCCACAGACAGAGGCGACAAATTACAGTGATCGGGAAAAGTTTGATGTCCCGAAAGAGTGGACCACGGAGCAGTTTATCGCAGCAGCAGCTTAATTATAAAGCCGTGGGAAAATAACAAGGGTCACCAGAAACATCCGAGAGACCGTTTTCATCATCATCATCATCAGGCGGCTAAAGTAAACTATAGACTTCCTCCAGGTCCCAGAGGATCAACCTTCCAAAATGGCGATTTTGTTACTAACAGGACTTCTCTTCATTGTGTGGTGGTGTTCGTTTGGCCTTTGCTTGCACCATCAAAAATATTTTTTGTACAATCAAATTGTTAAATAATAATAATAAAAAAATGTATTTAATTTGAATATATTCCATTTAATTATAATATTACGTTACCAAATTTCCAAGAAGAAATTTAACTCAAATTAAATTTTAGTGGAAAGAAATATAAATTTACGAGTAAAATGTATAATCAAATTTGGCTCAGTCAGTCGGTAAAGCAACAAAAAGAATAATCTACGCAGCTTCTAAATAATAATGGCGGCTGCTGCTAATCCCCCGAGGGGTGATGAACGCCGCGCGGGTGTGACGAACAACGATATATAATTGAAATTTAAAAATCGCGAATCAAACGAGAATGGTTTTTAAGTGGGAAAAACCGGGTTAAAATGGCGCCGTTACCAGATGGCGTTACAATGGTCTGGTGGTGACGTCGTCATCGTTCCTGGTTTGCCGTTGCCGTGCAGGATGTTCCTTTTGCTGGATCATGTCTCTTCTAGATCCTCTCTAGCGCCTCTTCTTCTTCTTCAGCTTAAATCTCTATCAAAATGTCACTCTTTTTGTTTTCCTTACTACAAAACAAAATCTTCTTTCTCGAACAATGGCGAAATTAATTTTTCTGCCTATTATTTCCTCAGCCACTGCTCTCTCTCTCTCTCACCCCTTGACCTTCTCAGGAGAGCTCCCCGAACCAACTGTTGAATCTACAATGAATGCACTCCAGGCAATCAACAATGTTGTTGCAGAAGACGGTGACGTTTCCCGCCTCCTACTCCTCGGCCTCACCACCACCAAACAAACCATTCTCGTTTTCGGTCCTGCTGCTGTACGCAAAATAACAAAAACTAAATTACCCGATGAATGTAAGGGTCATGAATCACCACATTATTAGGCACATTACTTGGAGAATTCGGAACTAATAATAATAATATTTTTTTTTAAAAAAAAAAATGGTAATTTTGCACAAAGAACCAGCGATGGAACAGAAATTTGTGAAGAGCATCTTTTAGGACCTTGCTGACTGACAGACCAGACCATCTGAAAAAAAATCAAATTTACCCGTTGTAGAAATTATTTCGCAAAATTTCTCGGAAATCCAAAATGGTCCGTTAGTGTAGGAGTCCATTGGCTAATCCTCATAACGACCGGTAATTAGCTGTTAGTCGTTTAATTTACACACAGCCCATTTGTCATTTTCCTTCTTTTGCTACGAACATACTTTCGCTCTCAGACACTAATTTGTTTCAAACAAATGGCGAGTTTTATGAATGAATACACGCGCGTGACTAGAAATCAGAGGTTCAGCTCTAAGGTCGGACAAGCATCGCCCTTGTTCTCTCTCTCTCTATTCACAATACACACCCCCGGGGATAATTTTATACAACAGCCTTCCTTCCTTCCTTCCTTCCTTCCTTCCTTCCTCCAGAGGTTAAAAATAGTAACTACAAAAGCTTCGTGGTGAAGCAGAGTAAAACTATTCTTTTAAATGGCGGCGCTGCTGCTGCTGCTGCTGTTTTACTCTCTGTGCTACAGGATTTTCTTAATCGTCCCTCTTCTAGTATTTAAATCAAGGTTCCTGCTGCTGCAAGTGTTGAATGAGCTGCTGCTGCTGCCAACCTTGTAAAATAGCACACACCACATATCTTTAAAATTTCTATTCAGTTTTTTCTGCATTAGTGTTTGTGAAAGAATAACAAAGCTGGACTTAGTTTTTCCGGGCAAGCAGATCATCAACCATGGTCTCGGTCAATCCACTTTAATTTATCGTCAATCCGAAGGCCTAGGAGGAAAGGAAGGCTCAAGCATTAGCTGAGAAGTTGTCGGTGGGTCTAGTCTATTTCTAGCATCAGCTCTAAACTCAACTAACCTAGTCTTATCTAGGTTGAGGGATAATTTATTCACGTTAAACCAAATATTTAGACCATCCAGAGCCTCGCTGCTGCTGCTGCTGTCTACTTTCTTAATCAGATTATCGAAGTTTTTATCTGGAATAATTATATTTGTATCATCCGCGTAGAGAATCGATTTTATAGGATTTACGTATCCCCTGGAAGATCGATCGTTTATGTGCAGAATAAAAAGTAACGGCCCAAGAATTGATCCTTGAGGAACTCCACATGTAATAAATTCCCAATCTGATAAGTGAAGTAATTCCTATTACCTTTCGCTCTCCCATCAAAATACACCAGAAGTGCCATTCGTGGAGGAGGAATCGGTGATCTCAGTTTCCGTTCCTCCAGGCGGATGCGGATTCATCTCGTCGGCGGGAACATCCTGATGATGGAGCAGCTGATAAGGACGATTTTTGTGACGGAACCCGACGCTGCTTGAGGTCGGGACCTGGCTGATGGTGCGTCATGACGATGTCTTGCTGATTAATCGTCCGTCCACCTGTCGGTCGTGTCGGCGTCCTTGGCGTGGTGCGCGGTCACTCGAGCATGGATCCCTTCTTTGAGTCACCACTCAATTCATCATGACTCACTCACTCGGCTCGGTCGCTCCAAGAAAGAGAGAAAGAAAGACAATAACACACGCGTCTTCGACGTCATCGCCCAGGCTCAAAGGGTCAGACTCCGACGGATGGTTGGAAAGATCTCGTATGATGACGAAGAAGGATTGCGGTTGAAACGTGCTCAGCGTCTCAGTGGTCATTTAAGGACTTATCCCATATGTGTTCCCACCAAATTCTCTGTCTCGATGAAACGGGGAACATTCACTGTCCTCCGTTGATGTCCATAACCAGAATTCCTACAATCCTGCTGATCTACTTTTTTTTTGGATATATTGCGCCAGGATCAGCTGAAGAATAGAGCACTGGAATAAAGTATATATAGAGACAGGTAGAGCAGTAACGAGAAAATAAAGAGAGCTGAGATCAAGAAAGGATAAATGGAACTGGCGAAGATGATGAAGATAGTTAAAACGGAATATGGAAAGAAGCAACCATACTGCAAGGAGAAGAAATAATAAAAAAATCTACCCCTTTGCCGCGACGATATTGTAGTATTAGGGGGAGTCAGAAGAAGACTTGGAAACTATAATAAATAGCGTGTACGTGGTCATGGAGAAAGACTTCAACATGAGGATTAATGCAGGAAAAAACCAAGGTAAAGGAGTGTAGTATGGGGAAACATTGGAATAACAAAGGCTGCTAGATTGGGAAGAAGGGATATTTTTGACGGAAGTTGAAGGAATTCTGCTACTTGGGAAAGCGTAATAACTAGAGTAGGATAACAACAGGCAAGGGAATAGGAATTTAATTACGGCTAATATAAGTGTGAATTTTTAGGAAATTCTTACCAAAAAGTGTTCGAACGGATCGTGGCGTTGTATGGGGTGCGAAACGTGGACGATAGGAGTTGCAGAGGAGAAAAGAATAGAAGCCTTTGAAATGTGGTGCTACAGGAGAATGAGATGCAAGGGTGGATAGAATCACTAACGAGGAAGTTCTTAACAGAATAGGGGGAAGAGCGAACAATTTGGAGGACGTTGACCGACAGAAGGTAATAGATTAATAGGTCACGTCTTAAGACAGGAGGTAAGAGAAGAAGAGGGAGGCATACGCTAAGTAGATTAGGGAGAATGTGGTAGTTATGAGGAAATGAAAAGGCTTTCGCAAAGGTAGGTTAGCGTGGAGAGTTGTTTAATTATTTTGAATTCTCACTTGAAACTGTTTCTTCAGTATTTACTCGTGGCCAATTATTAACACTACAAAAATTTCAACTTAGACTAATGAAGTTAAGATTCTTAATAGTTACCCTTCTTTCGAAAAATTGTTTCGCCAGTCTTTGAAATTGACAGGTAATTTGTTAAGTTATAATGATTAAAAAAAATCTTAGAGCTGAGTAGCTTTATCCATTGGTTGCATTAATCAATCCTCTAGGAGGAAATAGGACAAGTCAAAAAATATATATTCATAGTTAAGGAAGCTATTAATGAGATAATTAATCTTGAAAGTGATGCATCAAAGTAAGAAATGTGCAAATAAAAAAAGACGTCGTCACGTGCACATAAGAACAAGACCTGTAAAACAATATGTAAATGATTAATATTTATACATAAACATTATTTAAAAATAGCCGCCAAATTGGGTGGAATTAAAAATGGCGCAGCATTCCCTTCTCCGTGTCTCCACCAGTTACATTCAGGAGGCAGCTGGCCCCCGACTGATCCCAATGTGATCAGCGGACAGCTCTTGGCATATATATGCATGCCCAAGGTCTTTGACCCCGGTACATATACCTCCTAAAATAGGTGAAGGTGTCTCGGCATATGAGAACTTTGATAAAAAAAAAGTACCCAGAGAGAGTGTGAGGCATTCCCGACATGATCAGGTAAGCCCCGCAGTCACTCTGGGCTGAAGCAAAGCCTGCGGGAAAACTCCCGCAGCGCCGCTTGTCACGTGCACATAAGTGCAAGACCTATAAAACAATATGTAAATGATTAATATTCATACATTAACATTATTTAAAAATAGCCGCCAAATTGGGTGGAATTAAAAATGGCGGGGTATGTCCCCTTGTATTTTGTATCTCGCACAGTCGCTTATTTAGTGTCTTGTCTGTCTGTAATTGGCGCGAGAGAGTCCTCCAAATCGATTTATTATCTCGTAACTAAAGAGGTTGCAATTTAATGTGCGAATGGTGAGAGTGGACCGCGGAGGAACGTGGAATAGTTGAGGTGT
>CM067382.1:66274893-66291195 GCA_034510155.1 Eucriotettix oculatus | reverse complement strand
TGAATTTTAATGAGCTCAGGATGCAAACTGGAAACCCATGTCGTGTTTTGTAATTGGAAAAACAAAATGGGCTGAAGGAAAGAATTTAAAGGGGGAAAAGAGAGAGACTGTTAAAGTTAACCGTTAAGGATCAAGCGCTGACACTTTGGGATATTCTTCCCTCACCTTTAACAAGGACTTTTAACCATAATGCGTGTTAAAAGGGAAGTGTGTGTTTTAACAGACGGCCGTCAATTAACGAGGTCGTAACATCGCTGCTGCCTCAGCTTCATGTACAGTTTGGTTAATCGGGAACTCGTAAAAATGGCAAAACTGGTTGGTCGTGTTAACAGGTGACACGAGGGGAAAAGAGGAAAACATGAATAGGAATGATGGGGCCCAAAAGCTCAGTCGCAAACAGATCTCAAGGAATGGCGGGAACAGTTAGAAACACCGCCTCGTCCGTTACGGCCAGAGATATTAAACGAAAAAAGATAAAAAAAAGAATCTCAATACAGAAATTTGCACAAGATCCTTGGATTAATAGGGTTACGTTTATCAGAGATCACGTCATTAGATATAATAATTACCTGCCGGTGACACACAGATATCTATATGCAATTATTATTATTATTATTATTATTTGCAGTTGGGTACTCGGCGTTGCCCTGGTATTTATATTGGCCTCCCGATAGAGAGTTTAATTCTTGTTCATCACGGATCAAATGTTTTTGCATATTTAAAAATTTAAAAAAAACATATTTTACAAGTGTAACATAAACGGATTAAGTATGATAATAATTTTTCCCTCTGTTAATCAGGAACATTAATAACCAAACTATAATTTAGTTTTGATTTTGAATTTATTTAGCAGAAGCTTTCGGCATTGCCATAGTGATCCTCATGTAATTTAGTATATTTATAACTCTACTCACGCACAATCGATGAAGAAAGTTAGAAATTATATATATATATATATATATATTGTAGCGGATCCATCGTTCCTCCGTATTCGAGGATTTCTAAATTCATTTAGGACGCCATGTATTTTTCATAAAAAAAACACCAAAATTGATTTTAAATGTTTTAATTTCTATCAGAGCATGGAACAAAAATTATATTTTCAGAGCGTGGTCATTCTCTCTCTCGTCGTCCCGCCGACACAACCTGCTCCTTCCACTACCCCATGACGACTCTCCTTGCAAAGTCTCGCCGCAAGACCACATTGTTGGCCCAAGTTCCTCAACAATTGCAACTCGCAAGCTGGCCTGCATTGTTAAGTGTAACTATTCATGTTACAATATATTAGAGTAATTCAGAACTTTAGATAAAATTATTAAAAAAATTTGGTGTATTTGGACTCTTAATCTTATCGAATCTTGTTTTTACAAGATCCGATTATACTTTTGAAAATTTCGATTATTATCGACACTTTTGACTTTTTAAATTTTTGACTTGGCTGAGTTACATCTTTTGGACTCGTCGAATAGAACTTCAATTATGTAAATGATTCATGTGGTTTTTTTATATGTTGCCGATTGTGCTTGGTGATCACATGACCATCAACTTCTACAACTCCCAAGTTCAAAAAATTGCACTGTGGAGAAGAAAATTAGAAATTTTAATATACATACTAAGTTACATGAGGGTATTTACAATATTTTTAGACATTAAATCATTAGAAAAAAAACAAAAACAAATTGTTTTATGTCATAATTTTAAATAATGTCCATAAACAATTTTTTTTGTTATGTTTTTTTTTTCAAAAAAAATGTATTTTATTTTGTAGATGATTATGGCAATGTCAGAAGCTTTTATTAATAAATTATGAAATCAAAAATATGATTTTTGGTTACGTAAGTGGCTGATAAAATTATCATAAATTCTCAATTTGGTAGGGACCACCGCTAGCCATATTTTTGGGCCACAAAACCCTTGCTGAACTTGGTTGTCTGGAGGTTTTCGCCGGGCCGCGAAAATTCCTTGCAGACAAAGGCGGAGACTCGTCCGGGTTTACCCTGGAAACCTTAGGATCCAGTATCTATGGAAGCTTCGTGCAGACTGCTTCATATTGTAAATTATATTAGATGAAGATTGGTAGAGGGACAGAGGACGGTAGCTGTCAACTCTATTAGGAGATGTTGAAGATAATATCTAGGACGATGGAAGGAAGTTATATGAATTAATGTTAACGTCGTATCTGATTTACTTTTCCGGGAAAGTCGTCCTCCGCTACGCAGATAATGACTTTGCATGAATGGAGACAGAAACCTACAAGGTCATGACGTCACTCGTCTTCTAGGAGCCACAGATACGGACACGAGTGTGTGTGTGTGTGTGTGGGAAAATGTCGTCAATTAACTCATCACTCGCTCACTCATTGATCTTCCGCGGAACTTTAAACGTCAGTGAATATTTCCCCGTGGTCATGTTTGTTGACACGTGACAAAGGTCCACTCACTTTCCATATTCCATAGATGCTATAGAGAAGCAAGCACAAGCTTCAAGGATGATGTTGTGGAACACGAGTCAGAGATTTTACATAGTTAGGTTGCTTTATTAATATTAAAACATTCAAGTATAAGTATAAAATCATATTCCATAGATGCTATAGAGAAGCAAGCACAAGCTTCAAGGATGATGTTGTGGAACACGAGTCAGAGATTTTACATAGTTAGGTTGCTGCTTTATTAATATTAAAATATACAAGTATAAGTATAAAATCATATTCCATAGATGCTATAGAGAAGCAAGCACAAGCTTCAAGGATGATGTTGTGGAACACGAGTCAGAGATTTTACATAGTTAGGTTGCTTTATTAATATTAAAATATACAAGTATAAGTATAAAATCATATTCCATAGATGCTATAGAGAAGCAAGCACAAGCTTCAAGGATGATGTTGTGGAACACGAGTCAGAGATTTTACATAGTTAGGTTGCTTTATTAATATTAGAATATACTGTAACTATTCATTAATTTTTAACTTATAATAAGATTTTCTCAAGTTCTATACAGAAGACATACAATTTGTACCTTATATATATATAAAATTGATAAATATTTTTTACATCCTATACTAAAAAAATTAGTGTTCTAATAATGTTCTTTCATAATTATAAATATCTACCCCTATGATGATACATTCAGCTCCATAAATTCTTCAACAGAGTAGAAGGAGTTGCCTTAGTAAGAACTTAGTTAGTTAGTTCACATTTGAATTTGTTTGGATTTATTTTTAAAATAATAGGCATTCCATTCGTTGACCATTCCATGTTGTAGTGCAAGTACCTCGCTAAGTGAGCAATGCTGTTTCACTTGCGGAGGATTACACGAGTACCAACTTAAGCCAGCCCCGTTTACAGCAAGGCGACAACGGTAATCGTAACTGAGGGACATTATTATTATTATTACTACCTGTCACTGTACGCATGTTTCTTACTTGCGAAGTCAATGTGCTAACTCATGCAATTAGTTAAAATAAAAATGTCGGTCGGTTAAGGTGGTAAGGTTGTCTTGCCTTGTCGTGTCGTCCATCCAACGACCTTACACAACACTAGATGTGGGTACTGGCGAAAATTAATTTGGAATGTTTTTTTATTTTAGTTGGAACATATTTGAATTTAATTAGCACAGGGTAAAATAAATAACAAGTCTGTTAAAATTCTGTAGTATAGTTGGCAACAATAAAAGAAAATCTTATCTTCCTCCTATGTCAAAGAATGTGTGAAATGTCTTAACTATTTTATCGTGGGAAAAGCAAATTGACTTTTTTTTTATAAATAGGGGGAAAAGGTGTGTTCAAATACCAGAGTCTTAATATTTACCCAGAAGAATCATTGGCGCAGTTCATTATCACCGGCGCTCAGGAACCTTTCTGGAGTCATTGACGAAGGATCAGCGACGTTAATCGGCGTCCTTTGATAACTGGTTGTGTCTCTCACTTCTCTTCCAAAACTGCTCCCCCTCGTCCTCCTCCCCCCAACCTCATCTTCCACTCTCTATCTCGACACCAGGGATGTCCCCTCCAGATGTAAATTATCCACCACGAATTTGGCCAATGACAAGCCATTTCTCACCCTGTGCAGCCTCGAGACTCGTGAAACCTCGCGTTAAGAAACATTACCATCAACCCGTGAGTGACAATATTGTGACATCTGAGATATTATCCCCCATTGAAGAACTTTATAACCCTTAGGTCTTTGTCAATGGCGGCGGCGTTTTAATCCATCACAGGACGCCGATTGAACGGAAGAAAATTTTTTTTTTGTTGCGGCCGTCGATACCCGAAGGGGCAATGACACCACGAGTTTCGGAGCTCAGAAAATTATGGTTTTTTTTTCGCAAAATTATTTAACTTAAAATAAAAATGAAGTAACGCATCTCCTAATTTATTAAGCTATGCACACTAAATAATGTTGTTTTTTCTTTTATATCACAACATGGTTCGGAGGAATTGTGAGAGGTCGTTATTTACCCTCACTGAAAGCCCTAGAAATTCCCGAATCCATTTCAATACTCTAATATCCATTCCCATTCCGTTCAGTTTCTGAAAAAGATAGAGAGAAGATATAATGCGCTGTTGGAGACAATAAAGGAAAATGAAAATTATTTAACAGACATCTTTTAAAAGAAAAAAAACATGAGACATGCCGTCTTTTCCATGTGAGCTTAAGCTTTATTATTATTATTTCCATTAGTCCTCGGGGTTGAATAAAAGGTATTATAATTATCAAATAATTATAAGACCAAATGAAATATGGCTCAATTATGTACCCAAAAAAAATCCTTAAATACGTAACTATAGTAAACAACAGTGGAAATGAATGCCACTTCTTGGAGCTGCACGACGAGGAATCTGACCCTCCGTGGCGATGCTCATTAAACAAACAAGTAAATGAGGGAACAGAAACTATATGGAATAGATTATTTTAGAAAGCAAGTAGAAACGATCACGTTATATGTATATGGTATATATAACACGTTATTCGTGTACGTTAATGGAAAGGAACACTTTACCAAGACTGAAGTCGGAGGATGTTGTCCAGTTTCCTCACGACACTTCCTGAGCCATTTCCGCGGTCTGCTTTACTTACAAAAGGTGCTCCAGTCTCCGAGAAAAAATGGCCGACTGCAGTGAACCTCGGCCTCTAGTGTCCCTCTTCCTCCCTAATCTGCTCAAATTCCATCCCTCTTCTGTTCACTTCCTTGTAATACTAATTATACAAGACCCGCTTGCCTCAAAACGTTGCCTATTATTTGTATTGAGATGAATTTCGGGGGGAGGGATATTAATTATTTTAATGAAATATTAATATATTAGTAATGAACTTTTTTAATAAAAAAATGGAAAAAAATTACTTTATCCTAAACATATTTACTTCAATAATACGAATTTCCCGTATTTAAACTTTAAGCCGGCAATTATTTACCATTTAAACACAACATATATATTTACATATAAATTATAGATTAGAATATTTCATACAAAAAAAATCTACTCTGACCTGGCAATATATAGGAAAATCAGCAAAAAGTTACAGGGTGGGGGGTAATTACCGTGTCACCTTAATGGATCGTCCTCGTTGCAATTTCCTCCTAATTTTGGGGTCGCGCTCCACCCCAAAATCAGAGCCGCCGCTTCTATTCTTCCTGGTCTAGGACAGTTTCCCAGTTTATCCTCGTCGGATTACCTGTCCGATGATCATCTGTTGGACTCTAATCTCATCCGATCCGCCGCTCTCGTCTCCACAATCAATCTCCCTTTGCCTAAATTACAATCATCATCTGTCTCTAAATCTGTATCAAAAAATCTCTCAGCAAGCCTTTTTTTAATACTCTTTTCCCACACCTTTAGTTCATGTCCAGAAGGTGGCTGGGATGGAAAACACCTCCCGATGTAGCCAAATGTTGGGAAAACCAGGGCCTGGGCTGCCACCCTACTTTACCCTCCCGCTCAAATAAACCTTTCCTTTCTCCCAGCACTTTTTTTTAAAAAAAAATCTTTCAAAATTTTGTAGTGTTGCTACATCAATGAACCCTTATATTTTATATGTATATGACTTTAATTCACTACTAGTCTTAGTAGATGTCCACTAATTAATTAATTAATTTTTTTTAAAAACATAAGAAACACAGATTATTAAAACTTTGGAAGGGTTTGCACTGTCTTTCGCTAAATTTTCAGACCATTTAAAGCAACACACTTTGAAATCTACGAGATGTCAAAGTCAAGCTACATGAAAGAAACACACAAAAAAAACCCATGACTTTTTCAGGGTTTTTTTTTCGCCAAAACCCAAGCCAGGAAAAAAAAATAGTTTTAAAAATTATATTATTTACTTTTAATAAAATTAAATTTTATTGGCCGTTTTCGCTGTGAGGGGCGTACCTCATTTAAATTTAGATTTATTGTTGTTTCCATTAATCCTCCTCGATTGAGGAAATAGGATAAAAATGATTAAAAATGAACGAAATAAAGTAAATAATTAAAGACAAATAAACTTAAAATAAATTAGTAAAAATTTATGTTTCGGGCTGATGCCCACGACTTTATTCTGTGAAAAAATTAGACCTTTTATAATGGCGTAGGCCATTTTGAATGGGCACAGTGAGGCTTCAAACTCAGGGCTTAAAAACGCTTTAGGTTAATTCAGAAACGTAAGAATGTACAGATCTGTTTTTATTGTGCATTATTATTATTGGTAGTGTGTGTGTGTGTATGTCGTCTTTCTTCCTCATGGAAGTTTTTAAAAAAAGAGGTTGCGTGTACTTCTTCGTAATATCTGTAATAGTTCTTTGATTTGTCTCCCCACTCTTCCTGAGTGGATGACGAACAATCACTTCAATGAAATCTCAAACTCTTCCTCATCTATAGACCTGAATCTGTTTACGTCACGAGACTCCTTTTTTTTCTCCTTTTTTCCCCTCCCTCCCCCCTATCTTTCCGTCGTCCACAAATACGACGACTCGTTGTTCTCGGTTTGTTTGTGACACGGCGGCGGCGTTGCTTCACCACTCACTCACTCACTCACTCGATTCTCTCCTTATTCTCCTTTTCTCCCTGACGTCATAAAATGTTACGAGTTGCACGCCTCAGTATTAGTGCTTAAATATTTCCTCTCCCATCATCCCTCGCCCCTCCCCCCCCCAATTACAACCCACACGGCCAGAGTGTTTATGTAATGATGAAGATTATCGCTGGTCTGTGGTTTCGGTGGTGGTCTCTGCCTTACTTACCTACAAGGTTACTAATACGCTTCGTGCTGATGTGTGTTTCCCTCGGACACAAATAGACTCACACCTTCACAGAAAAAAAATTAAAATAAAGAGGTCAAGGGCATATATTGGGCAACTTCAGGACTAACGTCCAATTTCGCTTTCCCCAATTTTTACTAGGGTTAAATGTGACGCTTGTAAATCTCTCCTTCAGCTATGTAAGTAAGCCTTGAAAAAAAAACGAAAAGAAAAATTAATATAACCGATTTATATTTTTTCTGATATATATATATTTTTTGTATTATCTCATCATCTTCATCATCATCATGTTCCGTTTCCTGTTTTTTTTTCTTGTCCAGTAGTAACCTTTCCTTCTCCTCTTCCTCCTCCACTTGTCTTTTCAACTTAATCTGTCCACCTTCTTGCTTTCTATCCGTCCATATTTTTTTTTTGCGGTTCTATCCTCCTCCATTACTTTTGACATGCTCAAACCACTTTAACGTCTCTTTAATTCCGCTTTCCTCTCCTTTATTTCTTATTCTAATTGATTTATAACTTTTAAGTAATGTTAACATTTTTTTTCCTGAGAACTTTTCTGCAATTTTTTTATAATTTTTAAGTTAACAGTTTTTTCTGCTCCCATTTCGTTTGTTTCATGTATATAGCTGCTGCTGCTGCTGGAGCAAGGACAGAGTTTCCTTCCTGGTCCAAGTAGTTCAAAAACTCCTCCATTGCGTGTTCCTCAGTGTGTGTGTGTGCTTGTCAGTGTTTCCCAGTGTGTGTGTATTGTGTTTATATTGACTTTTGTCTATATACACTTCCTTTTATTAATTTATTTTAAGATTATTTGTCTTTAATTATTTACTTTATTTTGTTAATTTTTAATGTATGACGTAGTATCCTATTTCCTCAATCGAGGATTAATGGAAACAACAATAAATCCTAAATCTATGTTGCGGTATTCAGTCCAAAGACTGGTCGGTTTCGACCCCCCTTCGAATTGCTAACCTATCTTCCGCAAGCCTTTTCATTTACGAATAACTAGCTCAACGCGAATCATCCCTAATCTGCTTAGCGTATTCCATCCTTTGCCTCCCTCTTCTGTTCTTACCCCACACACACTTTCCCCTCTAATTCTAATTTTACAAGACCCTCGTGACTTAAAAAACGTGGCCTATTAATCTGTCCCTCCTCCCGGTCAACGTCCTCCATATTGTTCTCCCTTTCCCCATCCTGGTTAGTTACCTTACCCTATCCAACCCATCTCATTCTCCTATCGCATCACATTTCGCAAGGTTCTAATCTTTCCCTTCCTCCAACTTCTACCGTCCACGTTTCATAATTTCGTAATGTTCATCCTTACATTGGCCGTAAGTAAATCCCCCCCTGTGATATCCTTCCCTAGTTATTCTGCTGCCAAAGTCCCAATGTAACAGCCCTTTACTGTTCCACCATTTCCCGTACTACAACTCCATCGCCTCGGGTTTCCCCTCAATTAATCCTCTCTTCCTCCATTCCATTTATTATGGTTTCTTCTCCTGACTCCCCCAAAATACTACAATATCGTCGGCAAAGCGTAGGGTTTTTTCATTTCTTCTCCATGCAGTTTGATTCATTTTCCAATATTCCTTGATAAGTTTCTTCAACGCCTGTTCTATATATAATAATAAATCTAAATCAAATGTATAATAAAATTGCAAAAAAAAATCCTGGTTTTCTCTTTTACTTGGATGAAGATGGACCAAATGCCCTGGTTTCATTATTATTATTATTTTTTTTTTTAAAAAAAAGAGATGTTATTAATGTAGTTTTTTGATTATTTGTTGTGAATAATTTAAAACCCTGTGCAAATACAAAAAAAAAAGAACAGAGTTGTTTGTATAATCTTAAGGACTAAAATACATGCTATGTTTGCTTAGGCACCTTTGGTATTCTGTCCGGTGTTTTCTACCTTTATTTACTACTTAATTAATAATCTTTATGTGGCTCTGGATGAATCTTTGCTTCAAAAGCCCCCTTGTTTTTCCTTTTTTCCCCAGGAGGTCGTGAGCGTCGTCGTCCAGCGGAGGAGGTAAGTTCAAGATCCTCCCTGAATTTTTCCCTCTGCATGATGTAATTTTCCCTAGGTGGAAGGTTATAGAGGCTCGACGTCACTCGGCCGCGCTTCTCCGTAAAGTGATCAACGGCGTTCCTCTCTCTCTCTCTCTCTCTCTCTCTCTCACTCCCACTCGAGGGGAAATCCCTAAGCGGATTATTGTATTTCCCCTCTGTTCCGTCCTTAGATACATATCTTTAGAGCGAAATTTCTTCGTCGATTAAATTCCCTGAGCGCCAGCCAGATACCTGGGTATTAGTGTGTGACGTCACTTCCACACACACACACACACACGCGAGACTCCTCCGTATCAGCGTGTCTGAGACACTTGTTTTATTCCCAATTGGAGGGGGTAAGAGGGTGTGACATGGGGTTCTTAACATTTATGTTATATAAGGGATAAAAACCTTGACTTTTTATCTTTCTGCAGGACGACACCCTTTTTCTTTTTTTCCATCGGACACGTCAGGCTAAATTTTCGGAAAAGGAAAACGTTGTAAAACCGCTGGTAAAGTGCGTTGATGTCGATTATGTACAAAAAAAATAAAAAAATTAAGGTGTCCATGAACAATTCCCTGGGGTTTTCAACCGGGTAAGTAAGTATAAGAGTTTGAACACAACCGTTTTCCATGGCTTGCTTGCTCTGCCATCTTCTTGAGGTGAACTGATGGCAGAGCAAGCAAGCCATGGAAAACGGTTGTGTTCAAACTCTTATACTTACTTACCCGGTTGAAAACCCCAGGGAATTGTTCATGAATAATATATACACGGGGTAAAGCCCACGTTCTCTTAAAATTAAGGTGTGTTTCACATTTATATCGTTACAGTAATCAAATATCCCTTTACCCCCTTTTTTTTTGACTTCCGCTCGTAGATTACAGTTGATTATTTGTCACAAAGAGATATATAAACATCATAGAGAGGCTGTTACAGCGCCCTGGGTGGGTGGCAGCAACTAACAACAGGGGGAGACAATCACAATGTCTACGGTGGTCAAGAACTATTGTTTTTCATCCGAAATCATGCCAAATGTATGTGTGTTCAGCGTACAATTGTACTAATCGTAGTTCAAAAACAACTGGAATATCGTATTTTAAGTAAATATCATCATATTTTCACTTTTGACAGCACGTGTGTGTTTGTAACTTGGATATTTACCAAATTTCTGATCTTCGTGGTGCTCTAGGGTATGCAAGCCAGCTCTCTTGTTCTTTTTATGAAAGTAGTTCTCTGTACTGTAATTAATGAATGTGTTTTATTTCGTTTAACCTTGATCCCTATCAACTATATTTAATGTCAGTCTAGATGCATTTAGATGTTACTTGTACAACGTACAATTGTAGTATGATTGTAAAAAAATTAAAATTTTAGATATTGGGAGTAATCTTTATTATTATAGACTGATGAGCGAGATGCTTCTTCTATATCTCATCTAATAATTCGGCCATTAATAATATCAGAAATGACTGATTTAAAACAAAAATTATAAATTAACTATTATTATAAAGTTTCCTGTCAATGTTTACATGTTGTATTTAGCATTGAGATGATGTTAATGAGCCCCTTTTATCCGTGTTAACTTTCCTTGTGTGACAACAGAAATAATTTACAATTTTTAAGTGATGTGTTATATATATATTATATGTAATGAAACACTTTCTAGCTGGTTTCCGCTCATTTGTAACTTTAATACATATGTATATATAGTTTTTAAATATTGATTTACGAGATACGCTTCCTGCACGTATTCCTAAGTCCACCTCAATTCAATGCCATGCAGCAGACGACAGGACCATTCAAAAAATGGCGCCTGAGCCTTCAATTTGCTTCAAATATGGCGGCGCTCTTGTCGAGCCAGTCTATGTTGTTTATATATGTCTTTGATTTGTCATATATATATTGTAACATGAATAGTTACGGTCAATGCTTGCGAGTTGCAATTGTTTGAGGAACTGACTGACGCAAGCAACCCGGGGCCAACAATGTGGTCTGGCGAGACGTCATCATGGGGGTGATTGGAGGAGCGGGACGACGAGAGAGAGAGAGAGAATGACCACGCCCTGCAGATATAATTTTTTCTCATGCTCTGATTGAAATTATAAAAAACTATTAAAATCTATTTTTAGGTGTTTTTTTTTAATATGAAAAATACCTGGCGCCCTAAAGGGAATTAAGAAATCCTTTTGAAAGTACAGAGGAACGACGGAGGATCGGCCTGGTTACAATACATTTTACAACCGAAAGTTGGCACACCCTGAGGAAGTTCTTAAACGATTTACTAGTAATTTTCCCGTATTGACGCAAGCTCTCATGGTGTTTCCTTCTCTCCCTGCTTCCGTGGTTCTCTAATCTTCTGCTGCTGGGGAAGAAGAAGTAGCAGCAGCTCAGGCTTGGGACTTTTCCTTTCCCTTTCTCTCCCCCCTAACACACACAAATTGAAACCTGTGAGCGTGTTTGCCGACGGGATGAAAAGAGGAGGAGGAAGAGGAGGAGGAGAAGAGAGTTTATCCATACACACACACACTCTTACTCTTCACAAATAGGATTACAGGATGCTCGACTTAAAAAGGGAAAGTTTCCCCCCGGCTAACGAAACATAACATACACACACACACAAAAGGGAGAACAACAAACACCTCTTCCTCTCTTTTCCCATTACCCAAAGTGCCAAGTTTGGACGAGTCCCACCCCCGTGCATGGGTAAGCGATTATACAAGGAATTCACGCGGGGTGGAACTTTCTCTCTTACCAAAATCTCTTTATTCGGTTCCGTACCAACATTTCTTGATTATTTACCACTTATATTAGTAGAAAGTAAATTCCTCTTCCTTGCCTCTGCTATCCTACTCCAGTTATTTTACTGCCCCAAAATATAATCCCAGAAAATTTCCCTTTGTTATTCCAACTGTGTTTCCCCCATACTACATACACTCCATCACTTTTATTGGTATGATTTAACCCACCATGCTAACCTATCTTGCGCAAGCCTTTCCATTTCCTCGTTACTAGCACAACCCACATCCTCTGTTTAGGGCATTCTATCCTTGCCATCCATCTTCTGTTCTTACCCCAAACACATTTCTCTCTAATCCTAGTTTTACAAGACCCTCGTGTTTAAAGCGTGTCCTATTAATCTATCCCTTTCTCTTAGTCAACGTTCTCCATATTGTTCTCTCTTCGAGTTACCTTTAATGATTCTATCCACACCCTTGCATCTCATTCCCCAACAGCACCACATTTCAAAGGCTTCAATTCCTTTCCTTCCCACGACTTCTACGCGTCCACGTTTCAACACCAACCCATATAAACGCCACGCTCCATACAGACATTTTAGCAACCATTTTCCTAATATTCACACCACTTATATTTTACCCGTAAGTAAATTCTTCTTCCTTGCCTGTTGTGCTATCTTACTCCGGTTATTACGCTTCCCAAGTAGCAGAATTCCTTTAACTTCCGTCAAAAAATATCTCTTTCTAATCTAAGAGATCTGTTATTCCACTGTTTCACTATACAACAACACTACTCCATTACCTTGCTTTTCCTTCTATTAATCCCTCATATTGAACTCGTTCATGCCATTTATTATGGTTTCCAAGTCTTCTTATGACTTACCAGTATTACTATATTAGGGTTTTTTATTTCTTCTCCTTGGTGTATGATTTCTTTTCCTTGTTCATTTATATATATATTGTAGCGGATTCCGCGTTCCTGCGTATTCGCGGATTTCTAATTCTTTTTGGGCGCCAGGTATTTTTCATAAAAAATACCAAAAATTGATTTTAAAAGAGTTTTAATCTCCATCAGAGCATGAAAAATAATTATATCTGCAGGTCGTGGTCATTCTCTCTCTCTCGTCGTCCCGCCGACACACAACCTGCTCCTCCAATCACTCCATGACGACTGCCCAAGTCTCGCCAGACTCCATTGTTGGCCCTGGTTGCTTGCGTCAGTTCCTCAACAATTGCAACTCGCAAGCTGGCCTGCATTGTTGTGTGTAACTTTTCATGTTACAATATATATATATATATGTATTGTAATATACTTTTTGAGTATAAAACATTTATTAATTAACAGAACAAATATGATCAATTTTAAAATTTTTCATTTATTAATTTAAGTGAATACACGGGCTTAATCTCAGGGGATTTTGGGGTCTCTCGAGAGAAGAGATGGAGTATGCAGTAGCTGAAAATAGAAAGAAAAATCGTTAAATATTATTTATCCAGAGCAATGAGCAAGTTTCACAATTTTTTTTATAGCTTACCCTCAATTACTACAGGGGCCAACAAACATCCACCTCTCGAATGTTTGTGCGTCTTGCAGGATTTGATCACGTCTGCTCACGTCCGTCCTGCCATCTGTCCTTTCCTCCACTCGTCTCACTTCTGGATATCTGCTCGGACCAAGTCCGTCCTCTCCTCCACTCGCTTCACTTCTGCTCCCGATCCACCCATCGGCTTCCCTTTTTAAATCTTCCGACGGGAATTCCCCTATCTCACAAAATTTCGGGGTTTCCCCGCCCTCATTTTTTACAACCGTTCGGCAGGGGTTTTCCCTCGGTGGGGGGTTCACCATCGTCATTTTTTTTATACACGCTCGGCGGTTTCACTCCCGCGGGGAATCACCATCTTTCGGCCGACTAGCCATTGTTGTTGGCCGAACTGCGGCCTCATAACGCCACAACCTCACAAAAATCCGCCTTTTTTATCACAATATATATATAACGATATACAGATATATAGGTCATGTTAAAGAAGAAAATCAATGATGACACCTTCCCTGAAGTAACGTATGTATAGTCCCGGGAAGGAACATGTCAGGAAAGACGCTGGGTTTTAGAGGGTAACAATCCCACACTGTTGAGGATTGCGGACCCTCTTCTTCGTCTTTTGATAACTCCCTCGAAAATGAAAAAAATAATAGATACCACGGCGATGGTAAGATAATCTGGGGGGGAATTGGGAACGTCCATCATTTTCCTTCGACCAAGGATGGCGCGCGTGGTGTGGTTGGTTGGTCGCTCGTTGTCGGAGGCAAGAGAGATAAATCACCGAGGATAACTCCCGAGCTGTCGAGTATCGACCGGTCATAAACGTGTCGGCTTAATTGAAATCGGCTGTTGGGTTTTATTGCCGCGGCACACACTTGGGCAGTACCAACAACAAGTTGTAAAAGCTTGCACGGTGGTTGAGCTCCTCGGTCTCTGACGTCAGACCTCAGGTCCAGCCAGCCAGCCAGCCATCCATCCCTTGAAGGATCACCAAAATTCGGGTCGTTTCGTCGGTCGCGATTTCCCTTGTCGTCGTCGTCTTACACATTTCCGGCTTAAACTTCAACCTTTGATCTAATCAAAGCAGGCGTTCTACAAGGCACTGTTGTCCTAGGACCCGTTTTGTATTTAACATATACATATTTAAATACTAGAAGGACGACGATTAAGAAATTCCTGTAGCACAGAGGCGTAAAACAGCAGCAGCAGCAGCGCCGCCATTTTGATAAAGAATAGTTTTACTCTGCTTCACCACGAAGCTTTTGTAGTTACTATTTTTAACCTCTGGAGGAAGGAAGGAAGGAAGGCTGTTGTATAAAATTATCCCCCCGGGGGTGTGTATTGTGAATACTTTTCTGGTGTAGAACAAGGGCGATGCTTGTCCGACCTTAGAGCTGAACCTCTGATTTCTAGTCACGCGCGTAGTCATTCACGAAACTCGCCATTTGTTTGAAACAAATTAGTGTTTCGCTTTACAAACTTTAATATTTCATAAATATATCATAAATATTTCATAAATAATAAGGAGGTTCGGCGTCCACTCCTTGCGGACGTCGGCAACCTCTCTTTGCTTAAGAAATTTGATATAATTGTAAATACGTTCGACTTTTTCTCCTCAGTCGATGTGTGTGTAGGATTAAACTAGACGTGTCCGCGATGGAGTTAGATTCTCCACTTCTCTTCCTACATTTAGGTATGGATGGTTAAATCAGACACGTCCATCACGTCCGCCTGCTATGACGTCTCCAGCTCGAATCTCTTCTCTTCTTTTTTTTTTGTTCGAGTTATTCTTTTATTTTTTTTTGGATTTATCTTCCATGCTACAGAATCCATGGAATACTTACTTATTGTGGCCCAATACTATTTATTCTGAGGAGATGAATCAAATAAATCAAATTTTAAATAAATTAATACCGTGACAAGTACGATTTAAATTTATAATTACCCTTTCTATTTAATCGTCAGATTGATTAAAGAGTTGCATTAACATCATAGCAAGCAATAGTTAGCCGGTTACGTCATGACTACGTCACCCATACAATTTATAATATATATCGGAATTTTCCGCATCCCCCCTTTTCTTTTCATCAAAGTTCTCATATGCCGAGACACCTTCACCTATTTTAGGAGGTATATGTACCGGGGTACATATGGCAAGAGTTGCTGTCCGCTGATCCCATTGGACCAGTCGGCCAACTGCCTCCTGAAATTGGCGGAGACACGGAGAAGGGAATGCTGCTGCGACCCCTTCACAGCAGACTCGTCTCCCGTCATTCACAGGGAAGGGCGTGAGAATAGTAGCCACCCAATGCCCCCCGACCTACCTGATGCAGGTTTTCTAGGGGTTTTCCCTGCATCTATCTCTTTAGGTGAAACACCGCGAGGGTAGGATCCTTAAACCATAGCCCGGGGGCCCTAGTCAACCCTTGCTCTACCTTCCGCATCCCCCCTTTTCAATTCCCTTCCTATGCTATTAAAGGGGGAGTTGCCTGTTTTCAGGATCACCCTCATGTAGCCTGTAAACCAAAAAAAATCCCCCCTTTTCAATTCCCTTCCTATGCTATTAAAGGGGAGTTACCTTTTTTAGGATCACCCTCCTACATGAGGGTTAACCAAAAAAAAGCCAAAATTTTCTTAATAAAACCCATTATCGTACAAAGCCATTGTTAAGGACATCGAGCTCTGGGTCCGACACTGCCATAATACAGAGGGCGGCACAATCAAAAATCCTCAGAGC
>CM067382.1:66237393-66269893 GCA_034510155.1 Eucriotettix oculatus | reverse complement strand
TTTACTACGTAGACAGTCGGATAATGTGATTAATTAATCTTAAGGATAATTAGGAATGTTTAAACTGGGAAATGGTAAACGAGGTGAAGGTGAAGGTAAAGGTGAAGGCGATCTGTTGTAATCCATACGAGAAGCAAAGTAGTCCAGTGGAATCGCGCAGAGAGAGAAAGAAAATTTATGAGAGTCTGAGTTTCCAATGAAAGCCAAATGGATTCCTTCTTTCAGTTGGATAGATTAACTTTCCGGAGAGAAGCAAACGGAGGAAAGTGTCATCCATCAGTCATGTGACACTTTCACGGTGACCCTTTTTCACGCTCTTCCAAAGGTCAAGCAAGCAACGTGGCCATCGATTAACCACGATTTGTCAACTTCGACAGACAGACAGCGGTTCCCTCTTCTCATTATTGATTGCTTATTTTCTCTTTGCAGGGGGAACAAACTTGAGGGGGGAAAACTGATACGCATGGCGACGGTAAAAAAAAAAATTAAATTAATAAATGTCCTTTCCAAGAAGTTCTTGCTGCGGAAAATCCACCGTGCATTTCCCCCCCCCTCCCCCTCAATTTCCCCCTGATTGTACCGTCACGGATTCACACGGGCCTGTTCTTGATGACGTGGTGATGGTGTTGTTGTTGTTGTGCAGAGGTTGTTGGTGGTCCCCCTTCCCCTTGCATGGACACTAGTCTTGGAAACATGGGTGGGCTACGGAGTCTTCCAGTCACCGTCGTGGTTTAGCCACACTCAACGAACGGCCTGTAGCTTCCAAATTCACCAGAATGAATGGTCAGTGGACCACACATCAGCTGCCATACAGCCATCCACGTTTGTGAATTTTACCTCCAGCAAATGACACGGGTTGAGCAGCACGTGCATGGGGGATTTGAGACTAGTTAAACCAATGCTAAAAATCCAACAAATTCAGACTTTGTCTCACGCATCCTCCTCCCTCCTCCTCACTTCCCTCTGATGCCAAGACCCTCCGTGGTCTATTAATCTATTATATCTATTTAAGTTGCAAAAGCGTGCAATTAGAATACTGTCTAGCACGAATTCTAGATCGAGTTGCAAACCTTTCTTCAAAAGTTTGCAAATACTTACTTTACCAAGCGTATATATTTATGAAATATTAAAGTTTGTAAAACGAAACACTAATTTGTTTCAAACAAATGGCGAGTTTCATGAATACGCGACTAGAAATCGTTTAGCTCTAAGGTCGGACAAGCATCGCCTTGCTCTACACCAGAAAAGTATTCACAATACCGGAATAATTTTATACAACAGCCTTCCGCCAGAGGTTAAAAATAGTAACTACAAAAGCTTCGTGAAGCAGAGTAAAACTATTCTTTTAAATGGCGCGTTTTACTCGGTACAGGATTTTCTTAATCGTCCTTCTAGTATTTAAATCAAGGTTCCTGCTGCAAGTGTTGAATGAACTGCCTTATAAAATAGCACATCACATATCTTAAAATTTCTATTCCGTTTTTTCTGCTCTTTTGTTTGTTTGTTTCATGTATTGCCTGGAGCAAGGACAGTTTCCTGGTCGCAGAGCTCCAAGTAGTTAAAACTCCATTCCGTGTTCCTCAGTGTGTGCTTGTTTGTGTTTCCCAGTGTGTGTCCGTGTTGTGTTTATATTGAGTTTTGTCTATATACATTTTCTTTTATTAATTTATTTTAAGTTTATTTGTCTTTAATTATGTACTTTATTTTGTTCATTTTTAATTTTTAATGTATGACGTATCCTATTTCCTCAATCGAGGATTAATGGAAACAACAATAAATCTAAATCTAAATCTATCCCCTTTCGTGTCCGAGTCTGCAATGTTACTGCAATGGCCGCAGTAATTGCGTCTGAAGAAGGATCCCTTTTTTAAAGAGGGGCATAAGAAGAGCTCCTCCCTGTTTACCTCTGCACTTCTCACGCCTCCGCTAACAACGGACTTTTACTCTCGGGGACAACTTACTTGCACACACGCACTTTGCACCTGACACTCAAATCACGCCATTTTCCAGCAGGTGACTGTTGGCTAATTAGAGTTCCGGCCTGCAACGTCACTCAACGGCAAGCGTTTAACAAAGGCACATTCCTCCTGGAAACTCGCCTCTGAAATATATAGACAACTCAATATTGGCTGCAAGCAATGACACAGGCTGAGCGAGAATCGGCGCTGCGGGAGTTTTCCCGCAGGCGCTTCAGCCCAGACTGACTGCGGGGCTTACCTGATAATGTCGGGGATGCCTCGCACTCTCTCTGGGTACTTTTTTATCAAAGTTCTCACATGCCGAGACACCTTCACCTATTTTGGGAGGTATATGTGCTGGGGTCTAAGACCTTGGGCATATGGCAAGAGCTGTCCGCTGATCCCATTGGATCAGTCGGCCAACTGCCTCCTGAAACTGGTGGAGACACGGAGAAGGGAATGCTGCGTCCCCACAGCAGACTCGTCTCCCGTCATTCGGAAGGGCGTGAGAATAGTACCCAATGCCCGACCTACCTGATGCAGGTTTTCTAGGGTTTTCCCTGCATCTCTTTAGGTGAAACACCGGGTAGGATCCTTAAACCATAGCCCGGGGGCCCTAGTTAACCCTTGCATGGCTACCTTGCTCTACCTTCCGCATCCCCCCTTTTCAATTCCCTTCCTATGCTATTAAAGGGGAGTTGCCTGTTTCAGGATCACCCTCATGTAGCCTGCTAACCAAAAAAAAAAAAAAAAAAAAAGAGCAGCACGTGCATGGGGGATTGAGACTAGTTAAACCAATGCTAAAAATCCAACAAATTCAGCGGAAAACTTTGTTAAGAGAGAATATCCCACAGGTGCCTTCAAGAAGCACTAACAGTTCTCCTTCCTTCCTTCCTAGCTGCTGCTGTTGTCCCGTTGGAAATCTAGAAATCAAGGAAAAGGAGGAGGAGGAGCGCAGGTACTGGCTCAAAAAAGAGGGAACCAGTGCAAAGAAGTCGGAGAAATTTTAGGCAAAGGAAGCAAAACACCAAAATTAAGAAATTAAAGAATTAAAATGTCATTTGCTTCTTCCGTGGCTCACCTTACATGTGTTGCCAGAACCACTTAATATTAATTATTAAAGTGCGAGGTCTTTCCCGGTGAATGGCATCATGTATAAATTCCTCTCGAGTTTCCGACCGGGTCAAAGATTTAAACAGTGACGTTTCGATGGCTTGCTCTGCCATCATCTTCAGACTGTATAAATTCCTCTCGAGTTTCCGACCGGGTCAAAGATTTAAACAGTGACGTTTCGATGGCTTGCTTCGCCATCATCTTCAGACTGTATAAATTCCTCTCGAGTTTCCGACCGGGTCAAAGATTTAAACAGTGACGTTTCGATGGCTTGCTTTGCCATCATCTTCAGACTGTATAAATTCCTCTCGAGTTTCCGACCGGGTCAAAGATTTAAACAGTGACGTTTCGATGGCTTGCTTTGCCATCATCTTCAGACTGTATAAATTCCTCTCGAGTTTCCGACCGGGTCAAAGATTTAAACAGTGACGTTTCGATGGCTTGCTTTGCCATCATCTTCAGACTGTATAAATTCCTCTCGAGTTTCCGACCGGGTCAAAGATTTATATACAGTGACGTTTCGATGGCTTGCTTTGCCATCATCTTCAGACTGTATAAATTCCTCTCGAGTTTCCGACCGGGTCAAAGATTTAAACAGTGACGTTTCGATGGCTTGCTCTGCCATCATCTTCAGACTGTATAAATTCCTCTCGAGTTTCCGACCGGGTCAAAGATTTAAACAGTGACGTTCTTCAGACTGAAGATGATGGCAAAGCAAGCCATCGAAACGTCACTGTTTAAATCTTTGACCCGGTCGGAAACTCGAGAGGAATTTATACGTGCCATTCACCGGGAAAGACCTCGCACTTTAATAATCAATATTAAGTGGTTCTGGCAACACATGTAAGGTGAGCCACGGAAGAAGCAAATGACATTTGAAGGCTGTGGCGCGCCTGCTCCAGTTTCCTCGTGTGCATTACTATTTTCGTTCGTTCGTTCCCTGGACAATTGCCCCCTTTGTGTGTGTGTTGGAGGTCCATATAGGAGGAGGTAGTTTAGCTGCTGCCAGGAGGTGATGCACGGCTGCACCTGTTCGTGACACGACCATGGAACTGGGCCAGAGCGTCCCGTTCGTTTCTTCTCGTCGTCCGTCCACCTTCACACTTATATTGTAGGCGTCATTCATGGCGCTCCCCTCGATTCGCTTTCCTCGCTCTCGGAATTTAGCTACACAACACCATCCCCCCAAAGATTCATCCTCTGGTCTGATGCTAACCTTTCTTTCGCAGGCCTTTTCAGTTCCGCATAACTAGCACACATCCTCCCTAATCTTCTTAGCTTATTCCTCTTCTGTTCTTACCCTCCACACAAACACACACACTTCCTTCTAATGCTAATTTTCCAAGACCCTCATGTCTTAAAAACGGGTCCTATTAATCTATCCCTTCTCTTGGCCAACGTTCTCCATATTGTTCTCTCTTCGAGTTACCTTTAATAATTCTATCCACACCCTTGCATCTCATTCTCCTACAGCACCCATTTCAAAGGCTTCTATTCTTTTCCTTCCCACAATTTCTACCGTCCACGTTTCAACACCAACCCATATAAACGCCACGCTCCATACAGACATTTTAGCAACCATTTCCTTAATATTCACACCACTTATATTTTACCCGTAAGTAAATTCTTCTTCCTTCCCTGTTGCTCCGGTTATTACGCTTCCCAAGTAGCAGAAATTCCTTAAATTTCCGTCAAAAATATCTCTTTCTAATCTAAGAGATCTGTTATTCCACTGTTTCACTATACAACAACACTACTCCATTACCTTGGTTTTCCTTCTGTTAATCCCTCATATTGAACTCGTTCATGCCATTTATTATGGTTTCCAAGTCTTCTTATGACTTCCCAGTCTTACAATATTAGGGTTTTTATTTCTTCTCCTTGGTGTATGGTTCTTTTTCAATTTTAACCGTTTTAAACAGCATGGGGTGACAGACTGCTGCATCCTTTGCCTTACTCCTTATTTGATTTCTGCTTTCTGATAAGACTGGTGATGAAGCCAGGCTGAGGAGATCCCGCTGCTGCAGATGTGCACCGGAGGCGAAATAAAATCGGCCATAATTTAAGGACAATGCCCGTTGGGGCAGAGGTGATATTTTAAGGCATGAGGAAGAAGGTCTGAATGCATGAAAGGTGTTGCTTCGGCCTTCACTGACCTTGATGTGAACCTCGCAGGACGATCCTGGGCAGAACCTGATCCCGGAACAAAACGTCCTGCGTCCAAAAGTTAGCGTTTTAAGTTCTTTCTCTTTTTTTTGGGTTAACAGGCTACATGAGGGTGATCCTGAAACAGGCAACTCCCCTTTAATAGCATAGGAAGGGAATTGAAAAGGGGGGGATGCGGAAGGTAGAGCAAGGTAGCCTAGCAAGGGTTAACTAGGGCCCCCGGGCTATGGTTTAAGGATCCTACCCTCGCGGTGTTTCACCTAAAGAGATAGATGCAGGGAAAACCCTAGAAAACCTGCATCAGGTAGGTCGGGGGGGCATTGGGTGCTACTATTCTCACGCCCTTCCCTGTGAATGACGGGAGACGAGTCTGCTGTGGTAGGGACGCAGCAGCATTCCCTTCTCCGTGTCTCCACCCGAGTTTCAGGAGGCAGTTGGCCCCTCGACTGATCCAATGTGGGATCAGCGTGGACAACAGCTCTTGCCATATGCCCAAGGTCTTTGACCCCGGTACATATACCTCCTAAAATAGTAGGTGAAGGTGTCTCGGCATATGAGAACTTTGATAAAAAAAATACCCAGAGAGAGAGAGAGAGTGCAGGAGGCATTCCCGACATGATGATCAGGTGGTGAGCCTCGCCGCAGTCACTCTGGGCTGAAGCAAAAGCCTGCGAGAAAACTCCCGCAGCGCCCTTCGATTTTAAGTTCTCTCCCTCCATACGTCATTAAATGACGGAAAACTGTATTTTATGAGAGAGAGAGAGAGAGAGAGAGAGAGAGAGAGAGAGAGAGATAAAATGGTGGAGGCGCTGGCTACCACCGTGGCTGGTTGGAAAACACTCCTCCTGTTGGCATTTTTAGGCGGTCGTAAATCCGTACGCCCGCCTGTACGCCCGTAGCTGATGGCAGTTTGGAGTGTGGTTGGTGTGAACCCGGAACCTGTTGAGAACACGCGACCAGCTGAAGAATGTGGCCGGCAGGTTAGGTTCTATTTTGGTAGCAGTAGGTCTTGCAATGATGGCGCGAACCTGTTTCACGGCCGCCGCCGCCGCCGAATAGCGCACGGAGGAGGGAAGGAAGTGAACCGCTTCTCAACAATTCCACACTTCTTTGGGTCCCTCAAAGATGTTGTGACGTCATCACTCACTCACTCACTCTCATGGACCGTGGTAATCCCGGAACCGGAGAGTAAAACAGATATGAACAGACAAGGAGAAGATATACACACACTCCCGACATTTTCGTATCAATTTGGCGGCGGTAGAAATGAAAAAAAAAAAAATATATAAATACACTTGACGAAGCCAGCTTTAAACCAACTCTCATGACCTGGACGCCGGAAAATGAGGGAAACTGGAATTCCGGAGCTGGAAGTACAACCTGTGCTAGACTAGAGAAGTGGAGACGCAGGAAGCGAAAACATTGAAAGACTGTCTTCTCCTGCCTCCAAAAGGAAGCCCAGGAGACAAGAATAGAGTGTAGAAGATTTTATAATTCCTTTAGGGCGCCAAGTATTTTTCACAAAAAAAAACACCATAAATGGATTTTAGTAGTTTTAATTCCAATCAGAGCATGAGAAATAATTATATCTGCATGGATGGCGTGGTCGGTCATTCTCTCTCTCTCTCTCGTCGTCCCGCCGACACAACCTGCTCCTTCCACTACCCCATGACGACTCCCTCTCAAAGTCTCGCCAGACTACATTGTTGGCCCGAGTTGCTTGCGTCAGTTCCTCAACAATTGCAACTCGCAAGCTGGCCTGCATTGATTGTTAAGTGTAACTATTCATGTTACAAGAGCAATGGCTGACCTCCTGCACGCAGCTTTACTGGTAGAACTTATGCAGGAGGGAGAGCGTCTTCTGCTCTACAGACCCCCTGCAAAAAATATACTTCCATATTTGATGTATATATATATATATGTATTATAAAAAAAGTGTTATAAAATCTCAGTCTGTAATGTAATGTAAAAGAAGAAATGGAAGCAGCCATGACTTAACATAGTTTTCCTCTCCCTTCCCCTCTCTCTCTTCCCTTCCATATTCCGCCAGCTGCACTTTCCCTTCCTTCAATCCTCCTACTCCCATTCACCCTTCACCCCTTCTGTCTTTAGTTTTAGTTTATTAGTTTTATTATTGTTAAAAAAATTAAATATTTATAAAATAAAATAGAATAAATCTGTAACACAAATCTTGGAAGAAATGAAAATAAGGCCTGTTATAGATATTCAAGAAAACAGGCTACTTACTAGTGTAATTAGTGTAATAATTAATGCCCGGCGTTGCCCCCGGGTAATCTCTCAAAGGTGGGAAGGGGGAGGATGGGGGGAACAATAAATCGCTTTTATATACGATACAAAAATTAATTTGAAATGAAAACACTTATGCAGACGTGTTTTGACATCACCTCAACCCCCAACCAAGGGGTCTTATACATTTTCTTACTGGTCATGGGTCCATACGGACCAATATCTGGGAAGAATAAATAGCAGACCAGACAATCTATGTGCCTGTGGAGAGAGAGAGAGAGAGAGAAGAGAGATTGAGAAGAGAGAGAGAGAGAAGAGAGAGAGAGAGAAGAGAGAGAAGAGAGAGAGATAGGAACACGCCATACTGGAATGCCCCAATTATGAGGTAGACAAGACAATAAGAGAGAGAGAAACCTTAAGAAAAGAAAGACTATGGGGGAAATAATAAGAAACCCACCACTCACTTCACTCACCCAACAGCGGCTCTAGAAAAAATTTGACAAACCTGATATCCGCTTTAGAACTGACAAAATACAGGGGACTAAAAATATAGAATCTTAAATATTACATCATAAGACTTAACAATATACTCATCATCATCATCGGACTTTCGGGGGACTTTCAAATCCAGGAACCGGATGAGTGAGTATAAGGACCAAAATATGGACATCATAACATAAAATAGAATATAAATTATAGTAATAGTAAGATTATTCAAGTAATTATCTTAAACAACAAATTACATAACTCTGCTAATACAAATACAGTCATAAATTAGTAAAAAAAGTTTGAACCAACCTACAACAACAACTACTCGACCCAACGCGTCATGGAGGAGATCCGGAAACACATGGTGTGTGAGGCTCGTAACCGGAAAACCGTTCCACACAAACAAAATGTATGGAAAGGTGGAAAGGAGGATGAGGAGGAGGAGACAAAGAAATTAAGAATTCTCTCCTTCAGTCTCTCAACCACGAAAATAATATAATAATAAAACTAGTGTAACAGATGATGGATGATCTTACACATGCTAAAACAAATTTAAAAAATATACGCATATACTTTATTATTATTGTATTCATACATATTTATATATCTATGTTTTAAAAAATAATGTACCAACAAAAGAAAAAAATATTGTTAAACAGACCTGTTATTGAACCTAGAAAACAGGTCAAGTAAATTATTATCAATAAAAAAAAGGTTTGATATTCTGATTTCTTGCTGTTCTTGTGTGTTTCATGTACGATGCTGTCATCGGGCAGAAGTTTAGTCATTAGTAATTCTACGGACGACTGACTTCCAGTCAGTCAGCGGTCATTTGGTTGTCTTCATCGTCCCTTAATGTGGACAGGGACTCTGGATTGGATATATTTTTTTCCCTGCCAGTATCTTATACGGTTTACCCCACGGGTCGATCACTACTCATTGACTCACATATCTTTCCCCAAAATTGTATTGCCTATTTTTCCTCCAGTCTTGTTTTATACAGTTGTTTTTTATTTCTCTGTGTAATTATCTAGTAACCTTGTTCTTGAAGGCTAGATCCGTCGACCTCTGATTAAATTTTTCCCGATATTTTCCCCTTCCCTGACTTTGCTTCTTAGGTTCTGTATGTGTAGTGTTTCATCATCATCACACCAAAAATCACTAGGCCTCGGCTTTTTTTTCCCCCCATCATCCTTCCTCTTTTTTTGTTTTGTCAATGATTCCGTTTGCCGCTGTTGTTGTGAATTGCTTCTTCCAGTTCCTTCTTCGCTTTCTCGTTTACATCATTATTTTAATCTCTGGAGGATTAAACATGTTTTTCCCCAGGAAAGCGCTCCAGTCTACGTTTCTGATGTTGGTTCATTTTCGGTGAAGGAAGAGCGTGGACGACCCCGAATTTTTTGGGTTCCTCCGCGTCGGTCACATAGAAGTTGATGGAGGGTTGATGGAGAAATGAGACATTTATTATTTCCGTGCCCTTCGTTCGCTGTCCCGTGGACGTCGTCGGGTTCCCTATAAGCGGTACAGTAACCTGCCGCTTGAAGGAAATGTAATAAGCAGGCGGATTAGAGGAGACGACCGTTAGGTTTCCGTTGCGACTCTGTGAGAAACGATGGTATCGGGGTCCAGCGAGCGCCATCTCTCTCTCTCTCTCTCTCCCTCTCTCCCCGGCCGAACCTGTATTTAGCACGTACACGTACACGTTGTACACGGAGTACACGTCGCCCCTGGCAACCGTCCACACGTCTGCGCCTCCACTGGGCCGGAACACACACACACACATGTTCCTCCTCTCTTCCTCGTCTCCACGGGTTCAACTCTAGTCTGCATTTCCTACTCTCGTGGTCGTCATCTTCTCAAAGGTCAACCGTCGCTGACGACGTCACGGCTGACGTCATAACCTCTCCACGGGTTCTTGCATTTGAGACCGTTTTGGGAAAATCCGACGTTGAATGAATGACAAATATTTGAATAACGAAGGAATCGACTTGAAAATAAATATTTATTTTGGAAAGGTTGGGAATATTTGCGTGGCTCCGCGGTGTAGCAAAATTTTCGTTTTTTTGGCACAGCAAAAAGAGCCTTTGAACACCCAATTCAAATCCTTGTAAACATGGGAAAGAAACATATATATTTTTTTATAACTCTTTAAAATGTCAATATAACGATTAATAGTGCCCGGCGTTGAAAATGTCAACTGGAACACAATATTAAGAATTTTTTGAGAGCACTCGAATAAAATATCCCTAGGAAGGAAGGAAGGAAGGAAGGAAGGAAGGAAGCTGTACGTACACACATAACGTCTACAGAAAACAGTCAGGCAGTTATCAGAATAGAATATCAATAAATTAAAGCAAAAATCAAGCAGAAAGGAGTAAGACAAGGATGATGCGGCTGCATCGTCTGTCACACACCTCATGCTGTTTAAAACGGATAAAATGGAAAAATAACCATACTGCAAGGAGAATAAATACAAACACTACGCTCTTCTCGATGATATTGTAGTATTAGGGGAAGTCATAAAAAGGCTTGGAAACCATAATACATTACATTAACCGGGGTCATGAAGGAAAAGTTCAAAATAAAGGATTAACAGACAGGGGAAACCGCAAGGTAATGGAATGTAGTAGGGAGGCGGACAAACAGTGGAACAGCAAAGGCTGTGACATTGGGAAGGGATAGTTTGAATGAAATTAAGGAATTCTGCAGCATAATAACTAGAGTAGGATAACAGAACAGAGCCAAGGAAGAGAAATTCACTTACGGGGTAATATAAGGCAGGAATATTAAGAGAAATCTTGGTATGGGACGTGACGTTACATGGGGGACGGAAGAGTTGCAGAAAGAAAAAAAGAATAGAAGACTTTAAAAAATGTGGTGCTGTAGGAGAATGAGATGATGCTGGGTGGTGGATAGAATCACCAACGAGGAAGTTTCAAAGCAGAATTGGTTCAATGTGAGGATTAATAGAGGGAGAACCAAGGTACGGGGAAAAAGTGGAATAACAAAGGCTGTTAGATTGGGAAGGGATATTTTGAAGGAAATTAAGGAATTCTGCTACTTCGGCAGAATAATAGTAAATCAAATAGGATAGCAACAGGCAAGGAAGAGGAACTTACTTACGGTATGTAATATAAGTGTGGATATTAGGAAATCGTTGCTAAAAAAAATGTTGGTATGTAGAGCGTGTGGCGTTATATGGGGTGTGCGAAACGTGCGACGATAGGAGCTGCTGCGGCGGAAAGGAAAAGAATAGGGGAAGAGAGAACAATATGGAGAACATTGACGAAGAGAAGGGATTGATTAATATGCTACGTTTTAAGACACGAGGGTCTTGTAAAATTAGCGGGAAGGGTAAGAGCAGGAGAGGGAGGAGGCTACACTAAGGAGATTAGGGGTAGTTATGCTGCGGAAATGGGTGCGAAACGTGCGACGATAGGAGTTGCGCGGAAAGGGAACAAAAAAAAGAATAAGAAGCCTTAGAAATGCTGTCCAACAAGAATCTGAGATGGGCGGAAACAATCAGTAAGCATAAACAGTAAAGGGGGAAGAGCGAACAGTAAGGAGGACTTTGAAAAGGAAAAAAAGATTAATAGGCCACGTTTTTTTAAGACACGAGGGGTCTTGTAAAAATTAGCATTAACAGGGAAGCGTGTGTTGGGGTGTGAAAACAGTAAAGGGAGGGCAAGGATGGAGTACGATAATCAGATTAGTGAGGAGTATATGTGGGTGGGTTTGTTGTGCTAGCTGTGACGAAATGAAAAGGCTTGTGCAACGGAGGGTGGTCTATTTTAGGACTGTAATTGGGCTGGTAACCTACGAAGGAGGAAGACTTCCCCGCTGGTTAATCTTGATGGCGGTGAACCGAGGAAATGGAGGAGGATGATCATCCGTGGCGCTGACGTCACTGGGATGGTGATATACACTCACTCCGCCGAGGTGTGAAGCTGTCATATGAATATTCCGAGTGTGTGTGTGTGTGTTTGAGAGTTTGGCAGCCTGCCTCGGCTCAGCTGGAGCTGGAATGTAGCTGGTTGGTTGGACAATCCCCCCCAACAGCAGTTGCCATTTCTCCAAAGTAGGGCGGAAATACTGCGCACTAATGAGAAAACACATCATCACCAACAACGAGGCGCACAGTTATCATCATTAACGGCAACCGCACTCACGGCCCAAAAAAAAGGGAGGGAAGACACAACCGGGCAGACAACCTCAAAAAATCCGCACGAGCGAGTACGTTCACCATGAATGGAACGGTCGGTGAAGATCCTCGACGGACGAATTCCATTCTTAGGCGCCCATTACGACTCAGAAAAGAGACGACTCAGGCTCATCTGAATTGGTCCACCGCAGGAAAAACTGACATGAAATCTGTAAAGCCACAAGCAGACGTCCATTTTAGTTACCAAAAATTTACTCAACTTATCTTTTATTGGTAGCCTTATGACGTTGAAAAATTTCCCGTATACGTCTTTCTACAATTTATCCCTTCACAATCTAACAGCCTTTGCTATTCCACTTTTTTCCCGTACTACATACACTCCGTTACCTTGGTTTTCCCTCTATTAATCCTCACATTGAACTCTTTCCCCTGGACTCCGTTCATGCCATTTGTTATGGTTTCCAAGTTTTCTTCTGACTCCCCGTAATCCTATAATGTCGTCGGAAAAGAATAGGGTTTTATTTATTCTCCTTGCTGTATGATTCATTTTCCATATACCTTTTTTAACTTGCTTCATCGCCTTCTCTATCTCTCTCTCCCTCTCCCTCTCTCTCTCTCTCTCTCTCTCTCTCTCTCTCTCTCTCTATATATATATATATATATATATATATATATATATATATATAAAGAGCATGGAAATCTTTGTCTTACTCCTTTCTTGATAACGTCACGTCCCATACCAAGAGATTTCTTAAAATATTCCTGCTTATATTACCCCGTAAGTGAATTTCTCTTCCTTTGCTCTGTGCTATTATCCTCCTACTCTAGTTATTATGCTGCAGAAATCCTTAACTTCCTTCAAAAGTAATCCCTTCCCAATGTAACAGACTTTTCTATTCCACTGTTTTTCCCCTACTACATTCCATTACCTTGCGGTTTTCCCCCTCTCTATTAATCCTTTATTTTGAACTTTTCCTTCATGACCCCCGTTAATGTAATGTATTATGGTTTCCAAGCCTCTCCCTTGCCTGTGCCTATCCTACTCTATTAGCAGAATTTTCCTTTTAGTTTATCAACAATTTATCTTTGCTATTCCGCTGTTTTCCCCCCTACTACATTCCATTACCTTGGGTTTCCCCTGTCTGTTAATCCATATTTTGAACTTTTCCTCCAGGACCCCGTTAATGTGATTTATTATGGTTTCCAAGCCTTTTTATGACTTCCCCTAATACTACAATATCATCGAGAAGAGCGTAGTGTTTGTATTTCTTCTCCTTGCAGTATGGTTATTTTTCCATTTTAACCGTTTTAAACAGCATGGGGTGTGACAGACTGCTGCATCCTTGTCTTACTCCATTCTTGATATCTGCTTTATTTTATTGATATTCTGTTCTAATAACTGCCTGACTGTCTTCTTCTGTAGACGTTATGTGTACGTACAGCTTCCTTCCTTCATGGATATTTTATTCGAGTGATCTCAAAAAATCCTTAATATGTTGTTCCAGTTGACATTTTCAACGCCGGGCACTGAATTCTCTGTTGTCTCACGCATCCTCCTCCTCACTTCCGTCTGATGCCAAGACCCTCCGTGGTCTATTAATCTATCTATCCCCTTGCGTGTCCGAGTCTGCAATGGCCGCAGTAATTGCGTCTGAAGAAGGATCCCTTTTTTAAAGAGGGGCATAAGAAGAGCTCCTCCCTGTTTACCTCTGCACTTCTCACGCCTCCGCTAACAACGGACTTTTACTCTCGGGGACAACTTACTTGCACACTTTGCACCTGACACTCAAATCACGCCATTTTCCAGCAGGTGACTGTTGGCTAATTAGAGTTCCGGCCTGCAACGTCACTCAACGGCAAGCGTTTAACAAAAGGAGACCCACACACGTGTCACACACATTCCTGCTGGAAACTCGCCGCTGGAAAAAATATAGATTTCAATTAGTCCTCGGCGGCGGTTGTGGAAACAGGACGAGTCGACGACGTCAAGGAAGTAGATGGACCAGCCAAGTGGTGTCGTCGTTGTGGAGGAGACAAATAGAACACAATCAATTAAAGCCGGATTATACTCGACAAGGGAGAATAAGGAGACCGCAGGATGCACGAGGCAGATGAAGAGGATTCTGAAAGTGACAGAATAGATGAGCGGTGGAGGAGGCCGAGGCAAAAGAAAATCACAAGCTGAAGATGAAATAACACCAAAAGGATGCAGTCTGTCGCCACGCCCGTGCTGTTTAACGGAATACTACAAGGAGAAGGAAATTTAAAAAAAAAAAATCTCTTCAGGTTTACCGATGATATTGCGGTTATTAGGGGGAGTCAGAAGGAGACTTGGAAACCGTAATAAACAGCAGTGACGTGGTCCTGGACGATTAATAGAGGGAAGACCAAAGTGATGGGATGTAGTAAATTGAAATAATAGAATTACAAAGGCTGTTAGATTGGGAAGGGATATTTTGAAAGGACGTTAAGGAATTTCGCTACTTGGACAGCGTAATGCGAAAGCACAGGGAAGGAACAGGAATTTACTTACGAGTAATATACGTATGATTATTAGGAAATGTAGGTACTGAGAGCGTGTGTGTGTGTGTGTGTGTGCGTTATATGGGTGGTGAATCGTGGACGATAAGAGTTGCAGAAAGGAAAAAAAAAAGTAATAGAAGCCTGTGAAATGTGGTGGCATGGAAGAAAGAGATGAAGCGAATGGAGTAAGTAACCAGGAAGTTGTAAGGAGAATAGGGGAAGAGCGAACAATATAGAGGACGTTGGCCGAGAGAAAGCCACATTTGGAGTCTAAAAATTAATATTAGAGGTTAGTGAATGGAATAGGGAGGCCATGGATGGAATACGCTCAGTGGTTTAGGGAGGATGTGACGACGTTGTGGTAGTTATGTGGATATTTTCGGAACGGATCCCAACAAATAACTGGACTATGCAAGTTCCCGTGTTTTTTTTTTTGGGTAACAGGCTACATGAGGCTGATCCTCTGAAACAGGCAACTCCCCTTTAATAGCATAGGAAGGAAATTGAAAAGGGGGGATGCGGAAGGTAGAGCAAGGTAGCCTAGCAAGGGTTAACTAGGGCCCCCGGGCTATGGTTTAAGGATCCTACCCGGTGTTTCACCTAAAGAGATGCAGGGAAAACCCTAGAAAACCTGCATCAGGTAGGTCGGGCATTGGGTACTTATTCTCACGCCCTTCCCTGTGAATGACGGGAGACGAGTCTGCTGTGGGGTCGCAGCATTCCCTTCTCCGTGTCTCCACCAGTTTCAGGAGGCAATTGGCCGACTGATCCAATGGGATCAGCGGACAACTCTTGCCATATGCCCAAGGTCTTTGACCCCGGTACATATACCTCCTAAAATAGTAGGTGAAGGTGTCTCGGCATATGAGAACTTTGATAAAAAGTACCCAGAGAGAGTGCAGGAGGCATCCCCGACATGATCAGGTGGTAAGCCCCGCAGTCACTCTGGGCTGAAGCAAAGCCTGCGAGAAAACTACCGCAGCGCCCTTCCCTCAAGTTCCCGTGTTTCACAGTTTCCCTTATATTTATTTTTTAAATCAATCCGCCTGACGAAATGAAGCGCCTTTCCATGCTTTCCCTAGTCACATGTGCTATTTGACATCCCCAACCCGTATTACTGCCCAAGTATATACCCCAAATACTTCTCCTTGCAGTATGTTTCTTTTTTTCCATTTTAACCGTTTTAAACAGCATGAGGGGTGTGTGACAGACTGCAGCATCATCATCCTTGTCTTACTCCTTTCTGCTTGATTTCTGCTTGATTTTTTTGATATTCTATTCTAATAACTGCCTGACTGTCTTCTGTAGACGTTATGTATGTACGTACAGCTTACTTCCTTCCTTCCTTCCTTCATGGATATTTTATTCGAGTACTCTCAAAAAATTCTAGAATACTTACAGTTACTTTCTTTGTACTATTTCATCACCGCTGAGCTTATAATTAAGTACTATTTCTCAACGCGACGCTCCTACAAAAGCTTATATTTGCCTTGCCCCCTTTGGTTACAATTTATTTTTCGATTTTATGAACAAGCGCCCCAATTATTTTATTATTATTGTTATTGTGACTAAATCTTTTTGTACAAGTCTCTTCATCGATCACAGTTTTTATATTTTCCGATATATATATTACCACGGGCAGTCGTCAGCAAAAAAAAAGACGCGCCTGAGAATTAACGCCTGATGCTAAGTCATTTACGTAGACTAGAAATAATAAGGGAAGGGGGGGCCAATAACGGAACCCTGCGGCACACCCGACTTAGCTTTCGCAACTGAGGACAGTTCGTTTCCGATCCGGGTACAAGTCATTTACATACATATGTACGTTACTTTGATTAGGACCTTGTGGGGGGGAGGGAATTTACTTTTTTTTTCGCAGCATGTGGAGCTGTTGTCCGGTAACGGCTCCTCTCCGGAGGCTCCCATTGTGGAGGAGGAGAGGAATCCGTGCCGTGAAATCGGCCAGCTTGTCGTCGCATCGATTACGGCCACATTACAGACACAGTCATTACCACGCTCGTCTAACTGTAACCTTCTCTCTCTCTCTCTCAGCACACGTCCTCAAGTCCGTCCGCGTCACACTTTGGTGTCCCTCAAGGTACCTCCTCGTCAGGGGTTCATCTCATTCCATCAGGTGCAGGCACAGTGCGTTGAAAACAGGTGATGAAGAAAGTTAAAACGGAATTATAGAAAAGGAATCATACTTACTGCAAGGAGAAGAAATAAAAACACTATACGCTTTGCCGATGATATTGTAATATTAGGGGCAGCCAGAAGAAGACTTGGAGACCATAATAATAAATGACATTAACGGGGTCCTGGAGGAAAATTTCAAAATAAGGATTAATAGAGGGAAAAACGCAAGGTAATGGAATGTAGTAGGGGGAAACAGCGGAATAGCAAAGTCTGTTACATTGGGAAGGGATACTTTGGAAGGAAGTTAAGGAATTCTGCAGCATAATAACTAGAGTAGGAGGATAATAGCACAGAGCCAAGGAAGAGAAATTCACTTACGGGTAATATAAGCAGGAATATTAAGAGAAATCTTGGTATGGGACGTGACGTTACATGGGGACGGAAGAGTTGCAGAAAGAAAAAAAAAGAATAGAAGACTTTAAAAAACGTGGTGGTGCTGTAGGAGAATGAGATGTGGAAGGGGATAGAGTAAGTAAGTAACCAGGAAGTTCTAATAAGAATAGGGCAATAGAGGATACATTGAGAGACAGGTAACGGTGTATTAGTACGAAATATGAACGTATTAACACACGAGGGTCTTGTTAAATTAGGGAAGTGTGCGTAGTTGTGTGGTTAAGGAGCAGTTGAGGACGAGGTCTGCTACTACGGAGAATAGGGGAGGTGATATGGTAATATGCGGAATAGAAAAGGTTTAGGGCAGAGGATACTTTAGCATGGAAGGTCGCATCAGACAGTCGTAGGACAACAACAACCACAACATAAGGAAGGAAAAATTAATAAAGGAAAAATGAAAGGGGAAAACTGATAAAGAATTAAAAATACAATTTTTAAAATAATTCATGTCGTCTTTATTTTTTAAAAAAATGAGCACCTTAGTCTGCACAGGGCGTAGGTAGCCCTTCAAACTCCTACACCTGATCAGGATGTTTCCTCCAATCAGAGATTTTGCAAATGGAACAGGGTGGACGACTCTAACATGGAAAAAAAAATATCACTTATGAGGACGAAGAAATTAAAAACATTTATTTTATGTAAGGAAATTCAGTACAAGCTTTTAGAGAAATTGAAATACAAAAAAAAAGGGGGGGGATCCCCCAACATGGGGGGACACACACACGTGTTAAATTCACACGCGCAACCGAGAAAATAAATTATTAAGGCGACCCGAAATACGGTATTTACAGTGTCTGTGAGACTAAGGAGGATGCCGTATATTTAAGTTTTTCAATGCAAGTAAGGCGGTGAAACAAAAAAATAAAGTGTTGTGCGTAAGGTGAGAAGAGGAACTTGATGATTATGATGGTCTAGGAACCAAGTTCCACCAAGGCTCTGAGTTAGGGCCCCAATTAAAGTTTATTCGTTTGAAATTGATTCCATTTGTAAGTCTCAGGTGATAAGTTATGGCGTCTGTAAGCCTCCTACACTCCTCGGGCAGTCTGCCAGGGAGGTACCTTACCTTACACCTCATCCTGTTCAGTCTCATTATCACTCGCCTATTCCTTTCTTCTTCTTCTTCCTCTTGCTCGGCTCTGCATCGAGTGTCACATCAGTCGTTGTCCCGGCCATGACGTCACAAACATCCAGGCCCTTGCCCACGATTCGAACTTGGGACCTGTGTGTTGTTGACGCAGGCCTATACGCCTTTGCTTCTATAATTCTTATTCGTTCTGAGTTTTAACCTTTTTCCTTATCATTTTGCAGTTCCCTTCTTTCTGTTTCTGTTTTCAATCTCTTAGCCACATATTCTTTCTTTTCATATGATATTTTTCAAATATACTTGCGAGAACATTCTCTCGCAGGAATTTCTCCACAGAGGGAGGATAAAGTATACCTTTCTGGGGAAGGGCCGACCTACCTGATGCAGGTTTTCTAGGGTTTTCCCCTGCATCTATCTCTTTAGGTGAAACACCGCGAGGGTAGGATCCTTAAACCATAGCCCGGGGGCCGCCATAGTTAACCCTTGCTGGGCTACCTTGCTCTACCTTCCGCATCCCCCTATCTTTTCAATTCCCTTCCTATGCTATTAAAGGGGAGTTGCCTGTTTCAGGATCACCCTCATGTAGCCTGTTAACCAAAAAAAAAAAAGATGTCTCCCGTCATCAGGCGCTGCGGGAGTTTTCTCGCAGGCGCTTCAGCCCAGAGTGATTTTCGGGGCTCACCACCTGATCATGTCGGGGATGCCTCCTGCACTCTCTCTCTCTCTCTGGGTACTTTTTATTATCAAAGTTCTCACATGCCGAGACACCTTCACCTATTTTAGGAGGTATATGTACCGGGGTCAAAGACCTTGGGCATATGGCAAGAGCTGTTGTCCGCTGATCCCACATTGGATCAGTCAAGGGCCAACTGCCTCCTGAAACTGGTGGAGACACGGAGAAGGGAATGCTGCGTCCCCACAGCAAACTCGTCTCCCCCCGTCATTCACAGGGAAGGGCGTGAGAATAGTAGCACCAATGCCCCCCGACCTACCTGATGCAGGTTTTCTAGGGTTTTCCCTGCATATCTCTTTAGGTGAAACGCCGGGTAGGATCCTTAAACCATAGCCCGGGGGCCCTAGTCAACCCTTGCTAGGCTACCTTGCTCTACCTTCCGCATCCCCGCTTTTCAATTCCCTTCCTATGCTATTAAAGGGGAGTTGCCTGTTTCAGGATCACCCTCACTCATGTAGCCTGTTAACCAAAAAAAAAAAATAGATGCCTCGTTCTCTCCCTTATTTGAAGGTTCTCATATGCCGACGCACCTTCATCTTTTTTTTTGGGAGGTGCATGCACTTGGTTCGAAGACCTTGGGCATACGGTAAAAGTAGTCAGATGATCCCGTTGGATCAATAAAACGTGTGTGCGCGGGGGAGACACGGAAATGGAAATTATGCAGCGACCACACAACAAGTTTCACCCCCGTTATTCGGAGGGACGTAGGACAAGTACCCTATAACCCGACCTCCTAATGAACGCCGGGTAGGATCCTTTAGAAATGAGCCTAGAGCTACGTTGGATAAATATGCCCGCTCCTTTGATTTTGAACTTTCCGATTTTACGTTCCTCGTTATGAAATTTTATGAATTCCACCCACCCAAGTATGTTGTTGAAAAATATCCCCAGATATTTACTGCTCGTTGGAATAAGTTCTCTCCCCGTCCCCCAAAGTTGCTTTTTGTAAACGAGATTGAGCTGCTTTTCTTTCAATTCATTTTCAGGATCACCCTCACGTAGCGTCTTATTCTCATCCTCCCCCCCCCCTCAAAAAAAAAGAAGTTTACAGTCCTGCCCTTTTCTGCTCTCTTTTCTCAGTATATTTATTTGTCTTGTTGCGCCAAACATGTTTGTGCTAGTATTTTTAGATCGCCTGCTAATGCCTCTCTCTCTCTCTCTCTCTCTCTCTGTTTGTTTTACGATATCCTAAACTCGTTTACCTGTAAAGTGAGTATGTGAATTCAGGAATATCGGGTTCCTTATTTACGACACCATTCGCGACCTCGGCCGGATCTGAACTTTATCGTAGAGGATTCCCGTGGCGAAGACTTGATTTCCATTGTCTCCAACAGCAGCTCTCAAGTGGTAAAGTAAAGGTTACTATACAATAATTTATAGGCGTCGTGGTGGTGTTGGTGTGAATGAGAAATATTCTCCACGAGTGAATGAGTGAGATATAAGACGCGACGACCTCCTCCCGCCGCGGAGGAGGAAGGGAAGGGAAGGGAAGGGAAGGAAGACTTTTACTACTACAGCAGCAGCAGCAGCAGAGGATGGACAGTCAGCCGAATGACCACTTTCCCTGAAAAGAAAACGTGACGCAAGTCTGCGCCGCTGCCACCATGTGGAGGGAGCCACACGTTGACAGGCAGGCTTCGGGGTTCAGCAGGTGATAATAATTGGAAATGCGGCTTGGACCAGTCGGCTGGCTGACCGGCCAGATTGATTGCGGGAAGTAATTGAGGGTGTAGGTAGCGCGCTGTCCGAGGGAAAAGGGAGCGAGCGTCTTGCGGTCGACGTTTCAATGCGGCAACTTACAGGGGGGAAACGAATAGGACTCTGCGGTTTGGCATTCCTGGGCTTATAAATTGGAGATGCGAGAATAGCCTGCAACCGCAGCGGGACATGCACCGGACTGCCTCAAGGCGGGGTCAACGTCACTCACCCTTCCGGTGCTACACACACACACACCCACACCCACACACCCCTGCAGATCAATCACCACTCGGAACAGAGACAACAACAACAACAAATCAACTTGCCCATCGCACACAAATTGGGAGGAAAGCGAATCTGATTGGTGCTGACCACAGTAGTAACCAAAGATACTCGCGACTAATACTGAAATATATGTTGGCTCTTTGGTCAGCGCCCATCCATGCCATGGCGGAGACTCGCTGGTAGCAGAGCAGATCAACACCAGACTCGGACGGACAATGGTCCACGTGCTGACTGACATGAGGACTCTACGAGTTGACAGTCAAAAGGTAAGTTTATGAGGACATTAGTATATAAATATATTGTAACATGAAAGTTACGATCAACAATGCAGGCCAGCTTGCGAGTTGCAATTGTTGAGGAGCTGAAGCAAGCAATGGCGGGCCAACAATGTGGTCTGGTGAGACTTTAGAGGGAGTCGTCATGGGGTAGTGGAAGGAGCAGGTTGTGTGTCGGCGGGACGACGAGAGAAAGAATGACCACGCCATCCATGCAGATATAATTTTTTTCTGATGCTCTGATTGGAATTAAAACTATTAAAATCAATTTTTTGGTGTTTTTTAATGAAAAATACCTGGCGCCCTAAAGGGAATTAAGAAATCCTCGAATACGGAGGAACGTGGAATCGGCTACAATACATATATATGGTTTCCTCATGGGTATTAATTATTCCGTTCTTCCTTTCTTATTAATTTCCCTCATTACCTTTTCCTTCCGTATTAATGCATCCTTTACAATTAAGCAACGCATCCTTTTTAATATTTATTTTCCTTTGCTAATTTTCTCGTATTATATTTTATTTTCATATCAGTTTTCCCCTTTCATTTTTCCTTTATTAATTTTTTCCTTCCTTATGTGGTTGTTGTTGTGGTATTCAGTCCTAAGACTGTCTGATGCGACCTTCCATGCTAAACTGTCTTGCCCAAGCCTTTTCATTTCCGCATAACTACCATATCCCCCACCCCTAATCTCCTTAGTGTAGCGTCCCTCTCTTGCTCTTACCTCACACACTTCCCGCTAATTTTACAAGACCCTCGTAGCATATTAATCAATCCCTTCTCTTCGTAAATGTTCTCCATATTGTTTTCTCTCTCCGTCTATTCTGCTTAGAGAACTTCCTGGTTACTTACTCTATCCCACCACTCACCTCTCATTCTCCTATCGCACCACATTTCAAAGGCTTCTATTCTTTTTCCTTTCCGCAGCTCCTATCGTCGCACGTTTCGCACCCCATATAAACGCCACACGCTACTTACCACCATTCTTTTTAGCAACGATTTCCTAATATTCACACTTATATTAGCACTTAAGTAAATTCCTCTCCCTTGCCTGTGTTGCTATCCTACTCTAGTAGCAGAATTCCTTTTAACTTCCGTCAAAATATCCCTTCCCAATGTAACAGGCTTTTTTTTTAATTCCACTGTTTCCCATATTACACTTCATTACCCCTGGTTTTCCCCTCTATTAATCCTCATATTGAACTCTTTCTCCAGGACTCCGTTCATGCCATTTCTTATGGTTTCCAAGTCTTCGTCTGATTCCCCCTAATTTGTCTATTTTTATTTATTTTTCCTTAATAACTTTCCTGTTTTTATATATTTTTTCCTTGAAGAATTTATTATATCTTCATTATTAGTTCTTCCTGGCTTATTATTTTTCCCTTTCCTTTCTTGAAACGTAGTTTACTGCGGGAAAAGTATGATCAACCTGTATGTAACTTTTTCATGTGAACTCCTCCGACTCTCTTTCTGATATTGGCAATGTGATGTGGTGGCTTTCGTACCGAAGATCCCGTAGTATTTTTTTTTATTTCTGCTAGAGGGAGAAATTTGACTCGTCTCTATTCCATGATGACCTAAGGAAGTCGATGGTCGCTCCTGTCGTGGTGGGAAGGACTGCTGCTCATCACCCCCCCTGGGTGCTTGACCTACAAACCCCGGTGCCTCCCCACTGTCCATGAGGCCTTCCCGGCTCCGGCTGCTGCTGCTGCTGCCCAAGATTGGCAACCTTGAGAGATGGTTGTTGTCCAGAGGTCCGAACCCTCGGCGGGTGCGGCGGCCGATGACCTGAGCGCCGATTGGGCACGCTCGCAGCCGTGGGAATGCCTGACACGTGAACTCTCTTCCTTCCCCCTTCGGATAATTGGATCGTCGTCGTATTCTTCCTCTTCTTCTTCTTATAGGCTCTCCTCTCTCTCTCCCTCCTTCACTCACTCTCTCTTTCTCTCTCAAACAGTACACGTACAACACTTTTCTTTCTGCCTCCCCCTCCACCACCCACCAACCCAACCCTGATCTTGAAGGGGATCACCGAGAGAGAACTATCCTACTAATCGCTCGTACTCCGTCTAAATTAACAATCATTTCTCCAAAACTTTCCTCCTCTGGCGTCCCACAATGTAGCGTATTAGTTCCCCCTACTCTCACGACATTCCCCGTCATCCATCCGCTAAAAACTATAATTTTTTCCCTTCACCAAACCTCTTCCTTTGCCTTTCGGGTGTGTCCGCACCGTCCAAATGGCTCTAAATGACCCTGGAAACCTTGGAGGGACAGTCTTTGCGTTAGTTCCATTCACCATCAAAACCAAACACTCCCCTCCCTTGCTCATTCATTCTATCTTTTTGGCTCTCAAATCCCCAACATTTCTCTTCCTTCCCCCTTCGGATAATTGGATCGTCGTCGTATTCTTCTTCTTCTTATAGGCTCTCCTCTCTCTCCCCCCCTCCTTCACTCTCTCTCTCTTTCTCTCTCAAACAGTACACGTACAACACTTTTCTTTCTGCCTCCCCCTCCACCACCCACCCAACCCAACCCAACCCAACCCTGGTCTTCAAGGGGATCACCGAGAGAGAACTATCCTACTAATCGCTCGTACTCCGTCTAAATTAACAATCATTTCTCCAAAACTTTCCTCCATCTCCTCTGGCGTCCCACAATGTACCGTATTAGTCCCCTTCCTGTTTAACATTTACTCTCTCGACATTCCCCGTCATCCATCCACTAAAAACTATAATTTTTTCATTCACCAAACCTCTTCCTTTGCCTTGGGGGTGTCCACAGCGTACAAATGGCTCTAAATGACCTGGAAACCTCGAGGGACAGCCTTTGCGTTAGTTCCATTCACCATCAAAACCAAAAATCCCCCCCACCCACCTTGCTCACTCATTCTATCTTTTTGGCTCCCAAATCCCAACAAAAAGAAAACTCCATCACATACCTTGGACTTATTCCCAGACTACAAACTTTCCTGGAAACACCATCGGATGATGCATCCCCCTCTTTTTTTCGTGAAAATACCCTTAGAATCTTGAGTCTTGTCCACAGGCCGTGTCTGATGGAACGTACCCACCCTTGCCAGGCAATTTTTACGTGTAAGTCCCAAGGTTAAGGCGGGCATCGGGAGGAGAAAGGTAAGGAGAAAGAGTAAACGAGCTCGAGGTATTGTATGCGCCATTTCCACGGGTCTTGAAAGATGGAAAACGTTGAGATCACGTAAGTAATCTAGGGCCACAGTTAGACTTTTCTTCCCATCATCCAGACAGCGTTCCAACTGTCGCATGGGAAATAAAAAAACAACAACACCGTGACAATATTCCGGATGACAATTAAAGAGTAAACAAGTCGGGGCAATGAACTCAACAAGAACCAGTGCGTACAGCTTGATGTTGTAGTGAGGATCACACGGAAGTAGTGAAGCTTCAGAGATAATGGATTCACCTCTCGGGTGGAGATGAATCAGCGAGCAGTACAGAACGGGACAGGAAAAGAGATGAGCGAAAGAGTGAGAGAGAAAGAGATGAGAGGAAAAAGAAAGAGGAAGGAAGAAAGAAAGAGGAAAATAAAGGGAGAACGAGGAAGAGAAAGAGGAAAAGAAAGACAGAAAGGAAAAGAAAGGAAGGAGGGAAAGAGAGAGACAAATATAAAAAGACAAATATATATATATATAATTTTTTTTTGGTTAACAGGCTACATGAGGGTGATCCTGAAACAGGCAACTCCCCTTTAATAGCATAGGAAGGGAATTGTGAAGGCGGGGGGATGCGGAAGGTAGAGCAAGGTAGCCAAGGGTTAACTAGTGAGGCCCCCGGGCTATGGTTTAAGGATCCTACCCTCATGGTGTTTCACCTAAAGAGATAGATGCAGGGAAAACCCTAGAAAACCTGCATCAGGTAGGTCGGGCATTGGCTACTATTCTCACGCCCTTCCCCGTGAATGACGGGAGACGAGTTTGCTGTAGGGACGCAGCATTCCCTTCTCCGTGTCTCCACCAGTTTCAGGAGGCAGTTGGCCCCCGACTGATCCAATGGGATCAGCGGACAGCAACTCTTGCCATATGCCCAAGGTCTTTGACCCCGGTACATATACCTCCTAAAATAGTAGGTGAAGGTGTCTCGGCATATGAGAACTTTGATAAAAAAAGTACCCAGAGAGAGAGAGTGCAGGAGGCATCCCCGACATGATCAGGTGGTAAGCCCCGCAGTCACTCTGGGGTTGAGTGTAATATTATCATGTTACACTAGTTTTATTATTATATTATTTATTTATTATTAGTATACTTTGCATATTTTCATCCTATTTTATCATATGGTGTATTATATTTTTGGGGGCAACTCAGCTGCAGCAGCCATAGATAAGATTTTTATTAGTCAAAAACGTGTTATTAGAGCAATATGTGAGTCAAGCAGGTAACCTTCTTGCAGAACTCTGTTAGGCATTTTCACTTTGACCTGCCAATATTATTCATTGATGTTATTTTTAATCACAAATAGGAGGCACTTATTATTTTTGAATAATAATACTGATATTCATCCCTTCAATACAAGGAACAAAAAATAATCTGTATAAAAAAAATGTAAAACATTGTCAATTGCACAGAGAGGAAGAAAGGAAGGTGTGGTGCATCATCCATCCATCTTCAACACGTGACTGCACACTGCACAGAATTAAACAGTTGTCCCCCGATAATCAAGGTAAATTTAAGACTGAATTATGCTCATTTTTTTGGCTTAGCCCCAACTCCCCCTTCTATTCAATAAAGGAATTTATAGAAGAATCGGAGAAGAGTAATTAATTAATTAGTTTATAATAGAAAAATATTTGTTATAAGTATATTTATCTTTTATACAGTAAAATAATGTAATAAATGTTGTACACAGCCCCTGACCCATTATTCCACATCCTTGAAGCTTAGCTTCTTTACAAGGATCTACGGAATATGATTATTATTATTATTCCGAATGGGCAGAGTGAGGCTTCAAAGTCAGGGCTTGTACTATTTTGACAGAGGGGCAATCGTGTGACAGGTAGTGAGAGGTTGGACGTTGTGAATGTGTGTGTGTGACGTTTTCCTTCACCGGTAGTAGCTTGCAGCGTCAGGAAACACATGCTGTTGCTGTTGTTGTTGTTGCTGCTGCTGCTGTTGTCTGTCCCATAAAATCAAAAATTAGCTAATATAACTGTCGGGAGGAACCCAGGCGCCTACAATTGCCCTCTCCTCCTCCTCCTCAGCCGTTAAACAACAGATAAGATCTTTATAGCAGCAAGAGCGTCGTGATGTTCCAATCTTGAGCGTTAATGGGCGTCCAGTTGCTATTGTAACGTGACATACGTACACACACACGTTACCGCGCATTTCTTTTCATTTCAAATATAGTAGTAATAATTCGCGCGCGCGTGTAAGCAACAACGTCTCTGGTGGTATGTATGTTAGCAATCAATATCCCTGGTTGTTGTAAACAGAAATATCTTTGGGTTCGCGAATATGTCATTTACATTTATTGTATTTTTTTCGCGTGATTTAAATTAATTTAAAAGTGTAACGTTAATATACGTTTGATGTTAATTTGTTGACACACAAAGGAAATTAATACTGAAAGGTCACAAATAGTGAAAAATTACAATGAATAAACAGTAAAGGAAAACAATTGAAGTTATATTTTCTTTGAACTGAACGTATTATTGATGTCTGTATTCCTTGGCTTGGAGCTGCTGGATGTGTGTGTGTTAGGGAGACATCCCAGGGAGACGATTCATGGTCTGTATACATGTATATATATATAGTCTATTTAATTAGTTAATTGAATAATTTTACTTAAATAATTTTAATCATTGTTGTATTCATATAAGTCAACCGAAATTGTTGTTTCCACATTGTTATTAATTATATATTCATTTCAAATATTACATGTACTTTGTACGTTGAAACCAGAGACTGTATCAAACTCGCCCCCTGGCTGATGACGTCACGTCAGGACCAGTGACGTCACGACGCTTGCATTGCCCGAGACGCGAACTCAAAGCACCAGCAGATCCTCTTCTCCTCTTTCCAGTCCATCTTACTACTGCTGGTGCAACAGAACCACAGCTACAACCATACCATGGTACAGCAATACCAAGGCAAAAAAAACTACTGGCTAAAATATTATACCCATTAGGCCTGAGAGATATATAGACAGTGCTCGTGTTTTCTTCATGCATTATAAAACGGTTTAAACCATTTTGTTAAGATATAATAAAAAGTTGTTTCTTCGTTTCGATACGAATATTTATTTATTTACGAAATGTCGCACTATGGATTCGTCCAACGTGGACTCTGATGAAGCGCGGCGCCCGGTGCTTGCGTGATTCGCGGAAGCTGCAGCTACGGAGGAAAGCCATCTGCCGTAACAGTTACTTAACACACTTTTGCGGAGGATCCCACGACGACTAAGTGCTCTGAGCATACAACAATGCGGGTCCTCGCCCACACACACACACACAAGCCACCACCAAAACCTCCTCCTCCTCCTCCTCTGCGTCACGACCATTTCTTACTTTTAGATTTATTGTTGTTTCCATTAATCCTCGATTGAGGAAATAGGAGGATACTACGTCATAATACATTAAAAATTAAAAATGAACAGAATAAAGTACATAATTAAAGACAAATGAACTTAAAATAAATTAGTAAAAGAAAGTGTATATAGACAAAAGTCAATATAAACACAACACCAGGGACACACACACACTGGGAAACACAAACAAGCACACACACACACACTGAGGAACACGCAATGGAGGAGTTTTGAACTACTTGGACCAGGAAGGAAACTCTGTCCTTGCTCCAGCAGCAGCAGCAGCTATATACATGAAACAAACAAACAAAATGGTAGCAGAAAAAACTGAATAGGAATTTTAAAGATATGTGATGTGTGCTATTTTACAAGGTTGGCAGCAGCAGCTCATTCAACACTTTTTGCAGCAGCAGGAACCTTGATTTTAAATACTAGAAGAGGGACGATTAAGAAAAAATCCTGTAGCACAGCAGAGTAAAACAGCAGCAGCAGCAGCGCCGCCATTTAAAAGAATAGTTTTATTTACTCTGCTTCACCACGAAGCTTTTGTAGTTACTATTTTTAACCTCTGGAGGAAGGAAGGAAGGAAGGAAGGCTGTTGTATAAAATTATCCCCCCGGGGGTGTGTATTGTGAATAGAGAGAGAGAGAACAAGGGCGATGCTTGTCCGACCTTAGAGCTGAACCTCTGATTTCTAGTCACGCGCGCGTATTCATTCATGAAACTCGCCATTTGTTTGAAACAAATTAGTGTTCCGCTTTACAAACTTTAATATTTCATAAATATATATATATATATATACAGGCTTGGTAAAGTAAGTATTTGCAAACTTTTGAAGAAAGATCAAGAAAAGAAAGCCGTAATCGAGAAAGGAGCTGGACAAGGATGATGCAGCAGTCTGCCCCCCCACCCCATGCTGTTTAACGTATATATATATATATATATATATATATATATATATATATATATATATATGTAGAACAGGCGTTGAAAAAAGTTAAAACGGAATACGGAAAAAGGAATCATAATGCAAAGGAGGAGAAAAAACACTAAAAACCTTACCCTTTGCCCCGATGATATTGTAGTATTAGGGGGAGTCAGAAGGAGACTTGGAAACCGTAATAAATAGCAGTGACGTGGTCCTGGACGATTAATAGAGGGAAAAACAAAGTGATGGGATGTAGTAAAGGAAATAGTGGAATAACAAAGAGGCTGTTAGATTGGGAAGGGATATTTTGAAAGGACGTTAAGGAAATCTGCTGCTTGGGAAGCGTAATAACTCTAGAGTAGGATAGCAACAGGCAAGTGAAAAGGAATTTACTTACGGCTAATATAAGTGTGAATATTACGAAATCGTTGCTAAAAGAATGTTGTTCGTATGTAGCGTGTGGGCGTTATATATGGGGTGCGAAACGTGGACGATAGGAGTTACGGAAAGGAAAAGAACATAAATAAATAAATAAATTACAATAACGGGGTCATGAAGGAAAAGTTCAATATAAGGATTAATAGAGGGAAAACCGCAAGGTAATGGAATGTAGTAGAGGGGAAAACAGTGGAATAGCAAAAGGCTGTTACATTGGGAAGGGATTACTTTTGGAAGGAAATTAAGGAATTCAGCAGCATAATAACTAGAGTAGTAGGATAATAGCACAGGATGGCAAAGGAAGAGAAATTCACTTACGGGTAATATAAGGCAGGAATATTAAGAGAAATCTTGGTATGGGACGTGACGTTACATGGGGACGGAAGAGTTGCAGAAAGAAAAAAAGAATAGAAGACTTTAAAAAATGTGGTGGTGCTATAGGAGAATGAGATGATGCAAGGGTGGATAGAATCACTACCGAGGAAGTTCTAAACAGAATAGGGGGGAAGAGCGGAAGAATATGCAGGTCGTTGACCAAGACAAGGGATAGATTAATAGGTCATGCTTTAAGAGATGAAGGCCTTGTATAACTAGCATTAGGGAGGTGAAAAGAGACCAAGGATGGACTACGCTAAGCAGATGGAGGAAGGATGTGGGATGTAAGAGAGTTATGTGGTAGTGAAAAGGCTTGCGCAATGTAGGTTAGCACGGAGGGTTTCATCAGACCAGTCTTAAGACTAATAACACGACGACAACAACAATAACAGCAACTATTGGGTGCCCCCGGGGAAAATCATTTACATCAACCGCTGGGAGAAGAGGAACAAACATACATTGGGGAATTATGGGGACTAGGAGTGTGATTAAAGTGACGTTTGGATGTAGGGAAGGACGTGAAGGCTTCGAGGGATAAATGGAAACCGTGTACCATGCAACTCAGAGGAGCTGAGAAAAATATTTATGAAAGGGAAAGGAACCATTGGGATGCTGGTTTAAAGGAAATCTGTGTCACGGAGCTCAAATTCCGGGAGATGGCAGCAATCCAGAGGGTTTAGCCAAGGACCTGAATCGTCTGCAGAGCCGAAGGGGAAAAAGGTCCATGCATGGCCCTTGGTGGACAAGTAACATCTCTGACCTTCGCCTCAGCATGCACGACGATGAATATGGTTGCGGATTCTCCAGACTGCGGCGGATGAGAAAATAGTTCTGGTGAGATCCTCTTAAGGCAGTCACGTTTATTCTCCTCTCTCTCTCACTCTCTCTCTTTCTCTCTTTTTAAAGTATTACTCGTAAATGTCCACGTGAACTCGACGTCGTTTATAGCCTGCGAAGGAAAAGACTTGCACTAAAATGTCGTAAATATTTCTCTTTATTTGTCTCCCTCCTCCTCCTCCTGTGTGCGGGGGCGTTTTCCCACCCACGACAGCCAGCGCCTGCTTAACTTCGTCCTCTTCGTCCTCTCAGCACCACCGATATGTCCGCCTGTGTGCGTGGTGAGTAGCAATTAACCCCAAACTCCTCCGTGACGACGACGGCGGATCCTCCTCCTCCTCCAGGTAGTTTGCCCAGCAAATATTGGGACAGCCTTGACGCCGTCATGACCTGGTTCCAAACGAATAGACGACCAATGCTCCACGGCAGCTCAGGAGCTTGACCTTCAGCTTGGAACACGACGTCATTCATACTGACATTTTTCTCTTTCCCCCCCTCCCCCTGTTCTTCTTTGTATATAATTTCAACCCTTATCCGGCGTGGAAGAACACCTTTGGAGACACCTTTGGAGACATTATACCTTTATTGATAATAATTTACTTGACCTGTTTTTCTAGATTCAATAACAGGTCTGTTTAACAATATTTTTTCTCTTTTGTTGGTACATTTTTTTTAAAACATAGATATAAATATGTATGAATACAATAATAATAAAGTATATGCGTATATTTAAATTTGTTTCAGCATGTGTAAGATCATCATCTGGTTTTTTTGGGTTAACCGGCTACACGAGGGTGATCCTGAAACAGGCAACTCCCCCTTTAATAGCATAGGAAGGGAATTGAAAAGGCGGGGGGTTGCGGAAGGTAGAGCAAGACAGCCAAGGGTTGACTAGTGAGGCCCCCGGGCTATGGTTTAAGGATCCTACCCTCGCCGCGGTGTTTCACCTAAAGAGATAGATGCAGGGAAAACCCCCTAGAAAACCTGCATCAGGTAGGTCGGGGGGCATTGGGTGGCTACTATTCTCACCAAGCCCTTCCCTGTGAATGACGGGAGACGAGTTTGCTGTGGTAGGGTCGCAGCATTCCCTTCTCCGTGTCTCCACCAGTTTCAGGAGGCAGTTGGCCCCGCGACTGATCCAATGGGATCAGCGGACAGCAGCTCTTGCCATATGCCCAAGGTCTTTGACCCCGGTACATATATACCTCCTAAAATAGTAGGTGAAGGTGTCTCGGCATATGAGAACTTTGATAAAAAGTACCCAGCATCATCATCTGTTACACTAGTTTTATTGTTATTATATTATTATTTTCGTGGTTGAGAGACTGAAGGAGAGAATTCTTAATTTCTTTGTCTCCTCCTCTTCATCCTTCTTTCCACCTTTCCATACATTTTGTTTGTGTGAAACGGTTTTCCGGTTACGAGCCTCACCTCACCACGTGTTTCCGGATCTCCTCCATGACGCGTTGGTCCAGTAGTTGTTGTTGTAGGTTCAAACTTTTTTACTAATTTATGACTGTATTTGTATTAGCAGAGTTATGTAATTTGTTGTTTAAGATAATTACTACTTGAATAATCTTACTATTACTATAATTTATATTCTATTTTATGTTATGATGTCCATATATTTTGGTCCTTATACTCACTCATCCGGTTCCTGGATTTGAAAGTCCCCCGAAAGTCCTATGATGATGATGAGTATATTGTTGAGTCTTATGATGTAATATTTAAGATTCTATATTTTTTTAGTCCCCTGTATTTTGTCAGTTCTAAAGCGGATATCAGGTTTGTCAAATTTTTTCTAGAGCCGCGTTGAGTGAGTGAAGTGAGTGGTGGGTTTCTTATTATTTCCCCCATAGTCTTTCTTTTCTTAAGGTTTTTCTCTCTCTTATTGTCTTGTCTACCTCATAATTGGGGCATTCCAGTATGGCGTGTTCCTATCTCTCTCTCTCTCTCTCTCTCTCTCTCTCTCTCTCTCTCTCTCTCTCTCTCTCTCTCTCTGTCTCTCTGTCTGTCTGTCTGTCTGTCTGTCTGTCTGTCTCT
>CM067382.1:66179800-66237293 GCA_034510155.1 Eucriotettix oculatus | reverse complement strand
TCTCTCCACAGGCACATAGATTGTCTGTTCTGCTATTTATTCTTCCCAAATATTGGTCCGTATGGAACCCATGACCAGTAAGAAAATGTATAAGACCCCTTGGTTGTGGGGTTGAGGTGATGTCGTCTCTAAGCTGTAATCTTTCTCTTATGTTAGGTAGAATTTCGTACACCCTTCTCCCCTTTCTTTATTCGATGAATTCCATCATCTTTCTTGCCAAATGTTTAATATTTTCGTCTTTATTTTTTTATTTTGGTGTTTTACTTCCTTGCCTAAAATTTCTACGACTTTGCACTGGCTAGAACACCCTTGGGTATATGAGGGGTTGAAAAAGGAAAATAACACAAAATAAAACCGAGATTGGTGTCAAAACAGGGATCGGAAATGAAGAAAGGCCCCACGGTTTTGTAGCTTCATGTTATATGCTCTTTAAACGTAGCCATCTTCAGAGATTTTGTCCAGTGTAATACTATTTTAAAAAAAACACTCAGAGTCTCTCGCGTCGCGAACCTGAAGCCCGGGAAACTACCAAAGCAGTGTTCATCATTGGTAAGCGGGTAGTAGAGAGGAAGGAAGTCGACGGGTTGGTTGTAACTGCTTCAAACAATTCGACACATTTCTTTGGGTCCCTCTCAAAGAGATGTTGTGACTGACAACAGTGACGTCATCACTCACTCACTCTCTCTCCTGGACCCCGGTAATCCCAGGAAACCGGAGAGAGAGTAAAACAGATATGAACAGACAAGGGAAGATATACACTACAGACATTTTCGTATCAATTTGGCGGTAGAAATAAAAAAAAACACTCTTGAAGAAGCCAGCTTTAAACACAACCCTCATATCCTGGACGCCGGAAAATGAGGGGAAACCGGGAATTCCGGAGCTGGAAGTACAACCTGTGCTAGACTAGAGAAGAAGGGAGGAGGAGGAGGAAGCGAAAACATTGAAAGACTGTCTTCTCCTGCCTCCAAAAAGGAAGCCCAGGAAGACAAGAATAGAGCAATGGCTGACCTCCTGCACGCAGCTTTACTGGTAGAACTTATGCAGGGAGAGCGTCTCCTGCTCTACAGACCCCCTGCAAATAATATACTTCCATATTTGATATATATTATAAAAAAAGTGTTAAAAAAATCTCAGTCTGTAATGTAATGTAAAAGAAGGATGGAAGCAGCTACGACTTAACATAGTTTTCCTCTCCCTTCCTTCTCTTTCTTCCCTTCCATATTCCGCCAGCTGCACTTTCCCTCCCTTCAATCCTCCTACTCCCATTCACCCTTCACCCCTTCTGTCTTTAGTTTTAGTTTATTAGTTTTATTATTGTTAAAAAAATTAAATATTTATAAAATAAAATAGAATAAATCTGTAACACAAACATTGTAAGAAATTAAAATAAGGCCTGTTATAGATATTCAAGAAAACAGGCTACTTACTAGTGTAATTAGTGGAATTAAAAATAATAATAATAAATGTTCCTCATTGGTGGCCATCGTTGTGACGTCTGGATCTTTTTTTGGGGGACCCACACCAGTGCGCGGTGGCGTAAAGGGGTGTGCAGTCCGTTACTGAAGATAATTGTGATGATTGACTGAGCGTGAAAAAAAAAACACCTCTCTCTTTGCTGAAGAGCCTCATTATTCGTAGCTTTTCCACCAGAGGAACGCGTCCCTGGAGAAAGCGTCAGGTGTGTTTGGTTGGGAACGCAACATTTGTGTGTCTGTCTTCAACATCTTCATCGTCATCGTCATCTGCTGCTGCGACTAGAGGGAAATTCTGCCTCTCTGGAAAATAAAATGATAATTAATGGAAAGAAAAGAGCAGCTGAATCTCCTTTACTAAACACGCACACGTTGTTAAATGAGACAGAATATAGAATAGACGAGTGGGGGAACTAATTCCAAGGGCAAATATCTGGGGATATATTTATTTAAACAACAGACTTGGGTGTGTGGGGGTGTGGGTGAGGAACAAGTGAAATTTCACGGCCCCGAAAAGCGTGGAATTCCTTACATTTCATTATGAGGAACCTTAAAAAAAAAGGGGGAAGTTCAAAAACAAAGGAGGAGGAGGTGGCATACTTATCATCTCTAGTTAGACCAATTTTGGAATATGAGGGGGCACAGGCTTGTTGGGATCCTTATAGAATTAATCAAATAGAATCATTAGAGAAAGTTCAGAAAAGGGGGGCTGCTGCTAATTTTGTGGCAAGTGCAGGGCCACAGGGGGTCATACATAGGAAGGAAAAAGTAAAACAGCTAGGTTGGGAGGGAGACAGTATTGTCAGAAAGGAGGAGAGGGAGAAAGCAAGACTACTGCATAAGCTTATAGAGGGGCAAAAACCATCATGGATTGGGGAATTAGCTATATAGGTAGATGATGATGGGAGGAGGATCATCACCACCAATTCAAAAGTGAAATATAGAAAACAGAAAAAAAAACAGATGTTGGCAAATTCTCATTCCTAAATAGGGACCATTCAACGACGACTGTGGAATAATTTACCTGTGGCAGGAGGAGGAGTGTTTGGAGGGAGGGAAGGAAATCCTCTTCAAGAAAAAATAAATTTAGGTCAAATCTGAAAAGAAAAGAAAAACGTGTGAAGTGAAGTGGATGATATTTTTTTTAATATAAATGTGTTTCCGAATATAAAAAAAAACTAAAGTGAAGTGAAGTGTTTCTCTTTTTCAGGGCATCCACAGAACATGTTTATCTCTTTCTTTAGTTTATAATTATGTATATTTAATTATGTTTTTTGCCACCAGGGGGGCTTGCGCCCAATTGTAGAGATTATTAGCAAACACAATACAATGCAATACAATAACACCACGCAATGGCGGCGTCGTCAATCAAGTACCACACACACACACAGCAACTTGGGCCTCGCGTTTAATGAGAGCGTGTCGAGGAGGTTGAGGTCTCTGGTTCATCCCTCCTTTCCTCCCTCCTTTCCTCCTTCCCTCATCCTCTGACCTTGTGTGGCGCCGCGTCTGCGTGGTGCAGGGGGAAGGTTGTGGAAGGCCATGTGTTGTGTGCACAGTCCCATGACGGGTTCCACCACCCCTCTTACCAACCCCCAAACCCCCAACACACAAAATATATCGCGCACCGCCAGCGTCGGTAAAAAACAAAATAAATAATATTCACTTCTCTCACACGCACACACTCGCACACATATATATATATCTTCTTTTTCTCCTCCTCCGCCCTCTTAAGAACCTCCGCCGCCGCCGCGTGCATTCAAAACACGGCTTAATTAGGCCATTGTGCACGTGGACCACCTTCGACGTTTAGGGGGGTGGGTGGGGGTCGAAAGACGGGGGAACACTTCTTTCAATTAAATATATATATATATATATATATGAGATAGGAAATGACATTGTCATGTTTATTAAAACAATTAATGGGGAAAGGACAGAGAGATAGAAAGAAGATGACTTACCTGAGGTGGTTCATAGATGGTAGACACCTTGTGAGAGTGAGGTTTAGAGAACTTGAATTTTCGGAGGCACCACAGGCCCCCTTCCTTCATCAGAAAGTTAGGAAGACATTTCCAGTGAGGTCGTCGGCTAGCCGATCACTGGAAATGTCTTCCTAACTTTCTGATGAAGAGAGGGGGAAGGTGCCTCCGAAAATTCAAGTTCTCTAAACCTCACTCTCACAAGGTGTCTACCATCTATGAAATGAACCTCAGGTAAGTCATCTTCTTTCTATCTCTCTGTCCTTTCCCCATTAGTTGTTTATATATATATATATATATATATATATCGACGTAAACGTACCATGCTGTTTAACTTACATGTAGAACAGGAGACGAACCAAGTTTTAAAAAAATTTAAAAATGGAACGGGAATCAAAATGCAAGGGAGGAGAAGAAATAAGAACACTGAGGGGGTTTTGCTGCTGATGATACTGTGGTGTTAGTGCTGAAGAAGGAGGGCTTGAAAAACCATACAACATAATAAATGACTTGAACGTGATCCTGGGGGACGGGGGGGGGAGAGCACAACATGAGGGGTTAACAAGAGGGAGGGAAAACCAAGGTGATGTGGTGAAGTGTGCGGGACAACAAGAGCTGCTAGATTATTGAGGGAAAGGAATATTCTGCTACTTGTGCAGCGTAATAACTAGAGTAGTAGGATAGCACAGCACAGGAGGCAAGGAAACAGGAATTTACTAGTGGCTAATATTAGTATGGACGTTAGGAAACTACTAAAAATTGTTCGTATGAGTGTGGCGTTATATATATATATATGTATATATATATATATATATATAGGTGCGAGAAACGTGCGACGATAGGAATTGCAAAAATTAAAGGGATAGTAAGTAGCCTTTGAAAATGTGGTGCTGTAGGAGAATGAGGTTGGATGGGATAGAGTAAGTAACCAGGAAGTTCTAAGCAGAATAGGGGAAGAGAGGACAATATATGGAGAGGACATTGACGATGAAGAGGAGGGATTGAGGATTAATTAATAGGGGCCAAGGTTTTTGAGACACGAAGGGTCTTTTTGAAAAATTAGCATTAGAGGGAAGTGAACAGAAGAGGGAGGCTGAGCATATTAGGGGAGGTTGTAGGAAGTGAAAAGGATTGCACAGAATAGGTTAGCCATCCCATCCATTCATTCACTCTAACAAAAAAAAACCCTCCCTCCTCCTCCTCCTCCCCCAAATTCATCTCTATCTAAACAATTCATTAATCCCTAATAAAAACGTGGTAAACCAACCACCCACGTACCTCGGTCGGAATCATGTTTGACTGAAAACTATCCCCTGGAAACCTCACATTAATTTTCTCCTCTCCAAAATAAACCAAAAATTCAGAACTCTATATTATCCCCCTCCCTCCCCCTCCTCCTAAACAGAAAATCCATCCCCTGTCTCTACCAGAACCATGTACCTCTCTATTATACAACCCACCTGGTCCTATGCCTCCTCCTCCATGTGGGGGGAAACAACAGCCAAAACCCCATTCAAACCAAACAATACTACGCGCACCATCACAAACTCTCCCTGGCTGGTACCTAAGAAATTCCGTCATCATCCATAAAAACATCAAAATTCCCCAATGTAAACTCAGTAGTAATCTCCAAATCCCATAACAAACCTAATCAAAAGCGCGCAACTCAACCAACCACCCCCAAAAAAAACCCCTCACGATCCATGACAATCCTCCTCCACATACCTCCACTAGCCTCAAAAGAAAACTTCCGATTGTTGACCTCATCCTTCCTTCCTTACCCCTGATGATCACCCTCCTAACCCACTCTACCATCATCATGTCACATCCTCATTAATCCTCCATAAATCAGTTCACTCACTACCTGTCAATCCCTCACCCACTCACCCACCTAAGTTGTATGCCCCGCCCCCTCAGGTACTCGCAAAAAATAAATAAACGTAACCAATTCTCCTAAAGTAGGTTAATTAAATGAATTAACCTATCTTCACGTCGTTATCATGTTAATTATATACCTTTCTTTTTAAATATTGTATATACTGTATCGTTATCGTCCTAACTGATAATCTGTACGATAAAAGTTTTTAAAATAATAATAATAAAAACTAGAAAACTAAGGCAAACAATGTAAATAAAGTAAACTAATAAAAATGGTTGCGTCGATAAAAGTTTTTAAAATAAAAAATAAAAAGAATAGGTCAGCTTGGACCTCGCCAGTCTTCAGGACTGTTTACCGGGTTTGATTTGTTTTCCTGTTCCGTCCGAGAGGAACACAAACACAAACTCACAGGTGTGCGTGTTGTAATGAATGTGGCCCCCGTATATCTATCTTGTCGACACTTCCTGCATGTAATTCGCGAACAACAGTCGAGGAGGAGCAGCAGGAGGAGGAGGAAGAGGAGGAGGGCTGCCAAAAATTCCTCTCGACACCGACCACGAGCGCAGGTAACTGGAAAAACTAGATCATTAAAATACATCCACACCACGACGACGACATCGAAACTGTTAGCCAAAATACCGACACAACCTACGCGAAATTTCCCCCCCTTCCACTCCCTAGCGGACTGATGATAACAGGATTATACAGACAAGTAGGAGGGTAAAATGGCCGCCGCGTCCTCCTCTGTGCTCTGCAAGGGACATGAACTTTCATTACAATTAAATAAATAAACTTAATTAGCCGCGTAAACAAATTGCTCACGATGACCATATCGAAATGTACCTGAAGAAGTCCACAAAGTTAGTCGAAACGTTTTATTAACATTAATTAAATACTAATTATATTTATTTGGCTGTGTTTTTTTATTTCTTGAAAAAAAAAGAGGTATCTAATTACCAAATCTCTAGTTAAATATCTAATGGGCAATTATAGGGATCCGTCGGAATCACTGTAACATTTAAATGATTCCGCCACCACTAGTGAAAATAATGCGATAATATTTTTTCAAAAATTACCTAAACTTAACAAAACAAAAAATAACTAAGAAGTTTTTAAAAATTACAAAAAAAAAGGCAGCATTAAATATATACAGCAAGTGACGTTTCATCTCCGTTTTGAGACTTCTTCAGGCTTAAAATTTTAGCAATACATCATATTCACTCCTTGACTCCCTGAGTCGTAAATATTATTGAATTTATTTGTTGAAAAAAAAGAAGAGGTATCTATCTAATTACCAAATCTCTAGTTAAATTTCTAATGGGCAATTATAGGGATCCCTCGGAATCACTGTAACATTTAAAGGATTCCACCACCAGTGAAAATAATGTGATAATATATTTTAAATTACCTAAACTTAACAAAAAAAATAACAAAAAAGTTTTAAAAAATTACAAAAAAAGGCAGCATTAAATATACAGCAAGTGACGTTTCATCTCCGTTTTGAGACTTCTTCAGGCTTAAAATTTTAGCAATACATCATATTCACTCCTTGACTCCCTGAGTCGTAAATATTATTGAATTTATTTGTTGAAAAAAAAAGAGGTATCTATCTAATTACCAAATCTCTAGTTAAATATCTAATGGACAATTATAGGGATCCCTCGGAATCACTGTAACATTTAAAGGATTCCACCACCACTAGTGAAAATAATGCGATAATATTTTGTATTACCTAAACTTAACAAAAAAATAACAAAAAAGTTTAAAAAATTACAAAAAAAGGCAGCATTAAATATACAGCAAGTGACGTTTCATCTCCGTTTTGAGACTTCTTCAGGCTTAAAATTTTAGCAATACATCATATTCACTCCTTGACTCCCTGAGTCGTAAATATTATTGAATTTATTTGTTGAAAAAAAAAGAGGTATCTATCTAATTACCAAATCTATAGTTAAATATCTAATGGACAATTATAGGGATCCCTCGGAATCACTGTAACATTTAAAGGATTCCACCACCAGTGAAAATAATGTGATAATATATTTTAAATTACCTAAACTTAACAAAAAAAATAACAAAAAAGTTTTAAAAAATTACAAAAAAAGGCAGCATTAAATATACATCAAGTGACGTTTCATCTCCGTTTTGAGACTTCTTCAGGCTTAAAATTTAGCAATACATCATATTCACTCCTTGACTCCCTGAGTCGTAAATATTATTGAATTTATTTGTTGAAAAAAAAAGAGGTATCTAATTACCAAATCTCTAGTTAAATTTCTAATGGACAATTATAGGGATCCCTCGGAATCACTGTAACATTTAAAGGATTACACCACTACTACTAGTGAAAATAATGCGATAATATATTTTCAATTACCTAAACTTAACAAAACAAAAAATAACTAAAAAGATTACAAAAAAAGGCAGCATTAAATATATACAGCAAGTGACGTTTCATCTCCGTTTTGAGACTTCTTCAGGCTTAAAATTTTAGCAATACATCATATTCACTCCTTGACTCCCTGAGTCGTAAATATTATTGAATTTATTTGTTGAAAAAAAAAGAGGTATCTATCTAATTACCAAATCTCTAGTTAAATATCTAATGGGCAATTATAGGGATCCCTCGGAATCACTGTAACATTTAAAGGATTCCACCACCACTAGTGAAAATAATGTGATAATATATTTTAAATTACCTAAACTTAACAAAAAAAATAACAAAAAAGTTTTAAAAAATTACAAAAAAAGGCAGCATTAAATATACATCAAGTGACGTTTCATCTCCGTTTTGAGACTTCTTCAGGCTTAAAATTTTAGCAATACATCCTATTCACTCCTTGACTCCCTGAGTCGTAAATATTATTGAATTTATTTGTTGAAAAAAAAAAGAGGTATCTATCTAATTACCAAATCTATAGTTAAATATCTAATGGACAATTATAGGGATCCCTCGGAATCACTGTAACATTTAAAGGATTCCACCACCACTAGTGAAAATAATGCGATAATATTTTGTATTACCTAAACTTAACAAAAAAAAATAACTAAAAAATTACAAAAAAAAGGCAGCATTAAATATATACAGCAAGTGACGTTTCATCTCCGTTTTGAGACTTCTTCAGGCTTAAAATTTTAGCAATACATCCTATTCACTCCTTGACTCCCTGAGTCGTAAATATTATTGAATTTATTTGTTGAAAAAAAAAAGAGGTATCTATCTAATTACCAAATCTCTAGTTAAATATCTAATGGGCAATTATAGGGATCCCTCGGAATCACTGTAACATTTAAAGGATTCCACCACCACTAGTGAAAATAATGTGATAATATATTTTAAATTACCTAAACTTAACAAAAAAAATAACAAAAAAGTTTTAAAAAATTACAAAAAAAGGCAGCATTAAATATATACAGCAAGTGACGTTTCATCTCCGTTTTGAGACTTCTTCAGGCTTAAAATTTAGCAATACATCATATTCACTCCTTGACTCCCTGAGTCGTAAATATCATTGAATTTATTTGTTGAAAAAAAAAAGAGGTATCTATCTAATTACCAAATCTCTAGTTAAATATCTAATGGGCAATTATAGGGATCCCTCGGAATCACTGTAACATTTAAAGGATTCCACCACCACTAGTGAAAATAATGCGATAATATTTTGTATTACCTAAACTTAACAAAAAAAAAATAACTAAAAAATTACAAAAAAAAGGCAGCATTAAATATATACAGCAAGTGACGTTTCATCTCCGTTTTGAGACTTCTTCAGGCTTAAAATTTTAGCAATACATCCTATTCACTCCTCGACTGCCCAGAGTCGTAAATAATTATTGAATTTATGTGAAGAATTTTTGTTGTCGTGCTGGACCTTCTCCAGTCCCCCGACGGTTACGGGCCCAAAATATAATAATAATAATATATTTCAAATTATAAATTAATATGAAAAATATTAAAATAAAATTGGTGGAAAAAGGGAAAAAAAACAACAGAACATTTTACCCTAAGTCCTCTTTGAAAGCATAGGAAGGGCATCGAAAAAAAGGAGGGGGGAGGGGGAGGTAGGGGGCTGGGGGCTGGGATGTGGAACGTGTAGACTCAGCCCCCCCCCCGGGCTTTATATACGAGGGGGAGAGGGAGGGGGGGACGAGGTGGTGTGTTCCTAAAAAAATTGGGCAAAGGAAACGAAATTCTGACCGTAGTGAGTAAAATCTTTTTAATTATTATATTTTATTGTGTGTGTGTGTGTGTTTTTTTTTCTTCTCCTTGTGGAATCCACAATCCAAGGAATGATTCACACGCTTACGTTATCCAGTTTATTTCATCAGTCTGTCGGAATTTTTGAAACGAAACTATTATTTAATAAATATATTTTCATATTTAAGTGGAGTGTAACGACGTACGTACCTCGCAATCGGGTAAATCTTTTTTCAGATGATTAAAGCAGGATTTAACTCACTCACTCTTGCTCTCGACGCATCTCGGAGAAAGTAATAAATCGTATTCCTGTAGCAGGACTTTCTTCTCAATGCCGCAGCCGCCTGCGATTAATTAACCAGTAAGCGACCCGAGAACATCATCTTTGTTAAATATTAATATTCTTTTGTTCCTCAATTATTGTATTCTCTGGTTGTACCGTTATATCTTTGCAAAGCTTACCGGAAGAAGTTCCAGATCAGCACCGAAACATGTAGCTGTATTTATTATTACTAGATGGAGGTGGACTGGCGTTTCTCGGTGGCAGTTTTTTTGATAAAATTAAACTACGAAGGTAAATTACAGAAAATTAATTATTTTTTTAAATATTTCACATCCTTTTTTTTATTACAAATAACCAGTTTTTGTAACTTCTTTTTGAAAACATTTGTATTCGAGTAGCCTTGCATTCCAGTCCCTTTATCTCCCTATTTACGAAGTAATATTTGTTGCCCACATCCGTTCTTTTGGTCTCTTTCCTTTCTTTATTTTGTTATTATGGACGGTTTTATAGAAAACGGTTAGGTGTAGTTAGTTAGCTTCTCCCTTATTTCTGACCAGGCCCGTGTAAGCTTTGTAGAGTTCCCCCAAGTCCTAGCCTTTTTCCTCTTTTCTATATCACCGACTGGTTCCCATTTAGTTTCTGAATTTTATCCAGAAAACGTTTGTTGTATTGTTGGTTTTGACTTTTTTTATTAATATTTTTCACCTTCCTTTTGGTTTTGGCCTCAACAAAAACATTGATTATAAATTAAGGAGCAGTATATTTCTTTTGATTATTTATTTTAATTTATTTTTACGTGTTGATAATTTTAAAGTCAGAAAAAAAGTTTGTTGTATTGTTGGTTTTAACTTTTTATTAATATTTTTCACCTTCCTTTTGGCCTCAATAAAAGCATTGATTATATATTAAGTAGTAGTATATTTCTTTTAATTTATTTTTTACGTGTTGAGAGTCAGAAAAAAAGTTTGTTGTAAAACGGTTTTGTTTATTTTTATTAATATTTTTCACCTTCCTTTCGGCATCAACAAAAGCATTGATTATATATTAAGGAGTAGTAATATTCCTTTTAATTATTTTTAAGTGTTGATAATTTTAAAGTCAGAAAAAAAGTTTGTTGTATTGTTGGTTTTGACTTTTTATTATTAATATTTTTCACCTTTCTTTTGGCCTCAATAAGAACATTGATTATATATTAAGGAGTAGTATGATTCTTTTAATTATTTATTTTAATTTATTTTTTAGGTGTTGATAATTTTAAAGTCAGAAAAAAAGTTTGTTGTATTGTTGGTTTTGACTTTTTTTATTAATATTTTTCATCTTCCTTTTCGGCCTCAATAAAAGCATTGATTATATATTAAGGAGTAGTATATTTCTTTTAATTATTTATTTTAATTTATTTTTTACGTGTTGATAATTTTAAAGTCAGAAAAAAAGTTTGTTGTATTGTTGGTTCTGTTTCTTATTATTAATATTTTTCACCTTCCTTTTGGCCTCAATTAAAGCATTGGTTACATCTTTTGGTGTAGTATATTTCTTTTAATTATTTATTTTAATTTATTTTTTACGTGTTGATAATTTTAAAGTCAGAAAAAAAGTTTGTTGTATTGTTGGTTTTGACATTTTTTTATTAATATTTTTCACCTTCCTTCCTTTTGGCCTCAATAAAAGCATTGATTATATATTAAGGAGTAGTATATTTCTTTTAATTATTTATTTTAATTTATTTTTTACGTGTTGATAATTTTAAAGTCAGAAAAAAAGTTTGTTGTATTGTTGGTTTTGACATTTTTTTATTAATATTTTTCACCTTCCTACCTTTCGGCCTCAACAAAAACAATGATTATATATTTTGGAGTAGTATTTTTCTTTTAATTATTTTTTTAAAATTTATTTTTACGTGTTGATAATTTTAAAGTCAGAAAAAGTTTGTTGTATTGTTGGTTTTGTTTCTTTTTATTAATATTTTTCACCTTCCTTTTGGCCTCAATCAAAACATTATTTATATATTAAGGAGTAGTATATTTCTTTTAATTATTTATTTTAATTTATTTTTTACGTGTTGATAATTTTAAAGTCAGAAAAAAGTTTGTTGTATTGTTGGTTTTGTTTATTTATTATTAATATTTTTCACCTTTCTTTTGGCCTCAATAAAAGCATTGATTATATATTAAGGAGTAGTATATTTCTTTTAATTATTTCTTTTAATTTATTTTTTACGTGTTGATAATTTTAAAGTCAGAAAAAAAGTTTGTTGCATTGTTGGTTCTGTTTCTTATTATTAATATTTTTCACCTTCCTTTCGGCCTCGATAAAAACATTGATTCTATATTAAGGAGTAGTATATTTCTTTTAAATTATTTATTTTAATTTATTTTTTACGTGTTGATAATTTTAAAGTCAGAAAAAAGTTTGTTGTATTGTTGGTTTTGACTTTTTATTATTAATATTTTTCACCTTCTTTCCTTTTGGCCTCAATAAAAGCATTGATTATATATTTTGGTGTAGTATATTTCTTTTAATTTATTTTTTACGTGTTGATAATTTTAAAGTCAGAAAAAAAGTTTGTTGTATTGTTGGTTTTGTTTTTTATTATTAATATTTTTCACCTTCCTTTTGGCCTCAACAAAAACATTGATTATATATTTTGGTGTAGTATATTTCTTTTAATTATTTAATGCGCGCTAAATTAAGGACGTGATGCTTTTCTTCAGTTTTTTGAAGCGTGAGAATCCTGGAAGTTGAGAGGCTGCTGATGGTGACGTTGCTCCGTTATGAGGTTAGGTTGTCGTGGTCCTCGTCACTAAGAGATGCTGCTGCTGCTGGTGGTGGTAGCGAGTTAGTGGCAATGAGGGCGTCCGTTAGCCGCAGGAAGGCCTCGTCATTCAGATCTGCACATTCCAAAGGCCACACACACACACACACACACACTACACACACAGATAGAAGCGAACCGACGAGGGACGTCATCAACCTGATGAGTTGTTACCAGTTAGCAAGATAAACGATCCTGAGGGATGATGCCAAGCGTCGAGGCAAGACACACGACTTCTTCAGCTTTAAATAAATAATAACATTCAAACCAGGGTTTAAAATTGCAAACAGTTTAATTCACAAGATATATTCCGGCCAAAGCTCACCCTTCAAGCTGCTCCGTCCGCCATGTTTATTTAGGGGTTGATGGACGTCGTGACCCAGACCGGAGTCTCGTTACGCATTGACGAGGCAAAGCTTCAACACGGACGAGGTCTGCATTATTCTGACGAGTTTGGAGCGAAGTTCTGTGTAACGCGGACTCTGCGCCCTCAATAATTCCTCTTCCTCGTCGTCGTCGTCGTGGTCCGGAAAAACTTCCCCCACCCTCTCCCCCAAAAAAAATCCCTCTGCCAACAGAGAATCGTGAATAGTTGATAGAGACCAGTTGTCAATATACGGAACGGAGAGGACGGAGGTTGGGAAAAAACGCCATTTTCTTCTTTTGTGACGGCTTCATTTCCACCCATCTCTCCCCCCCCCCTCTCCTCTTTTTTTTTCATTCCTCGTTCAGATCTTTCATAATTGATACTCGTTGATGGAAGCCTTCCATTGGCCCTTTTTATGTTTTTTTTCCCCCGGCTGCTCTGACCTCTAACTATTAACGATTTCATAACATACATACATATATACATTCTTAATTTCTTTTCCTACTGGCCGCAAGTTCTGAAAAAAAAAATTTGCTATTATTTTTTATATCAGTGTGAAAATGAGCTGTAAAATTTGTTCATACGTTTACTAGAAAAAAAATTAATAATAAAAATGGAAAAATGTCGACCACCGGGCCCAGAGACTCGAACCCTGAAGCATACCACTTCCTTTCACCCTTTAAACAATTACTTTTTCGTTTTTTTTTATAACCTGTGCTTTTCGAAAAATCCTTAATAGTGTGTTGTTCCACTTCACGTTGTCAAAAGGTTTTTTTTTCTTTTTCGGTCTCTGTTTGGAATGGGTATGATTAATCTTCTGTTACTCTTCCTGTTTCATAGATTTTCAAAAAAAAAAGAGTATAAAATTCGGAGCTTTGAAGTGTGGTTCCTCGATTTATTCTCGACATCCGTACTAATCAGGAACTCTCTGGGAGGTTCCCAAATTTTTTAATTTCCCCGAAGCCCTTAGACATTTCCCTTTTTCCCTCTTTAGCTGCGTTGTACCTCCTGAGGTACGAGACTCGAGTAAAGTTTGTAAAATTTGTTCATACGTTTAGAAAAAAAAATTAAAATAAAAATGGAAAAATGTCTACCGGGCCCAGAGACTCGAACCCTGAAGCATACCACTTCCTTTCACCCTTTTAAACAATTCCTTTCTCGAAATTTTTTATATCTGTGCTCTTCGAAAATCCTTAATAGTGTGTTCCACTTCACGTTAACAAAGGTTTTTTTTTCTTTTTCGGTCTCTGTTCGGCATGGGTATAATTAATCTTCTGTGACTCTTCCTGTTTCATAGATTTTCAAAAAAAAAAGAGTAGAAAATAGGAGCTTTGAAGTGTGGTTTCTCGATTTATTCTCGACATCGGTACAAATCAGGAACTCTCTGGGAGGTTCCCTAATATTTAATTTCCCCGAAGCCCTTAGACATGTCCCTTTAGCTGTGTTGGTGCCTCCTGAGGTACGAGACTCGTGTAAAGTCTGTAAAATATGTTCATACGTTTAATAAAAAAAATTAAATAAAAATGGAAAAATGTCGACCGGGCCCAGAGACTCGAACCCTGAGGCATACCACTTCCTTTCACCCTTTAAACAATTACTTTCTCGATTTTTTTTATAACCTGTGCTCTTCGAAAAATCCTTAATAGTGTCGTGTTCCAGTTCACGTTGTCAAAAGGTTTTTTTTCTTTTTCGGTCTCTGTTTGGAATGGGTATGATTAATCTTCTGTTACTCTTCCTGTTTCATAGATTTTCAAAAAAAAAAGAGTAGAAAATAGGAGCTTTGAAGTGCGGTTTCTCGATTTATTCTCGACATCCGTACTAATCAGGAACTCTCTGGGAGGTTCCCAAATTTTTTAATTTCCCCGAAGCCCTTAGACATTTCCTTTTTTCCCTCTTTAGCTGGCTCCTGAGGTACGAGACTCGTGTAAAGTCTGTAAAATTTGTCCACACGTTTAGAAAAAAAATTAAATAAAAATGGAAAAATGTCGACCGGACCCCAGAGACTCGAACCCTGAAGCATACCACTTCCTTTCACCTTTTAAACAATTCCTTTCTCGATTTCTTTTATACCTGTGCTCTTCAAAATCCTTAATAGTGTGTTCCACTTCACGTTGTCAAAGGTTCTTTTTTCTTCTTCTAAATCTACTAATGCCATCATGAACGTGAGCCGGTTTTTTTCCCTTATTCTGTCTTCTAAAATTAGCGGCAAAGTCAATATTGCTTCTCTTGTCCCTCTACATTCTTCCTAAAACGAAATTGATCTTCTCCTAACTCGTATTCTATTTGACTTTCCAGCCTCCTATATATGCTATTTTTTAGTTACTATTTTGCACGCATGGGGGGGATACTAAACTAATTGTCCTGTGTTGTTGTTCGCATCTATCAACCTCAGTCTCTGTTCGGCATCGGTATAATTAATCTTCTGTTATTCTTCCTGTTTCATAGATTTCCAAAAAAAAAGTAGAAAATAGGAGCTTTGAAGTGTGGTTCCTCGATTTATTCTCGACATCCGTACTAATCAGGAACTCTCTGGGAGGTTCCCAAAATTTTTAATTTCCCCGAAGCCCTTGGATATTTTCCCTTTTTCCCTCTTTAGCTGCGTTGGTGCCTCCTGAGGTACGAGACTCGTGTAAAGTATTCCACGGAGTCTTGTTTCTTGGTAGCGAGGCGAGTGTTATGATGGAACGAGTAATTTCACCGCTCGTTAATTCAACCTTGCCTCCCTCTCCTTTTCTCTCCTTCTCTCTCTCTCTCTATCCTTCCTCCACACTCACTCTCACGGATTCTGCATAAGCGCATTTATTTCAGCAACGCTCTTCTAATGTAGCCTATATATATTATTTTTCCCCCCCGCCGTTGCTGCTGCTGCTGCTGCTGAGGAAGAAGAGAAGGAGGAGGAGGAGCAAAGACCCCGGAGTTACGACGACTTCGTAAATGGAAATGTGGAATAATGCTTCCTTACGACCGGCCATTACTTGCTGCAACACACCACATGTGCAACAACTCTCTCTCATTCTCCCACTTCTCTCCTTTATTCTCACGACGACGACGACGACGTGCGAGGAAGGTAACACTGGAACATGGGGGGGAAAGGCGCAGTCTTACAGACCAAACGCCCCCGAAGCTTTATCTACCTGTGATTTTATACAGAAAATAAGAAATAATTCACGGACTATACTCTTCCTTCAATAAATAGAGAAACCACGCTTCAAAGTTCTTATTTTCTACTGTTTTTTTCTTCTAAACCCTATGAAACAGAAAGAATACCGGGAGATTTTAGTAAAAACATTAATTATACCTACACGGAACTGAGGCTGAGGTTCGATAGATCTTAACAGCACAGGACAATTAGTTTAGTATCCCCCCCATGCGTGCAAAATATTAAAGAAAACGGCATATAGGAGGATGGAACGTGAAACAGAATGCGAGTTAGGGGAGGATCAATTAGGTTTTAGTAAGAATGTAGGGACAACGGAGGACTAATTTTAGAAGACAGGATAGGGGGAAAAAACCGACCTACGTTTATGGCATTTGTAGATTTAGAAAAAAAAAGCGTTTTGATAATGTGAAGTGGAACAATGTATTATGGATTTTGAAGACCACTGGAATAAAATATCGAGAAAGGAGGCTTGTAAGACAGGCAACAGTAATTAGAATAGAATATCATGAAAAGGAAAGCCGTAATCAAGAAAGGATGAAGCCAAGGATGTCCATGTTACATATTGTAACATGAATAGTTACACTTAACAACGCAGGCCAGCTTGCGAGTTGCAATTGTTGAGGAACTGACGCAAGGGCGGGCCAACAATGTAGTCTGGCGAGACTTTGAGGGAGTCGTCATGGGGTGATGGAAGGAGCAGGTTGTGTCGGCGGGACGACGAGAGAGAGAGAGAATGACCACACACGCCATCCATGCAGATATAATTATTTTTCATGCTCTGATTGAGATTAAAACTATTATTAAAATCAATTTTTGGTATTTTTACCTGGCGCCCTAAAAGGAATTGAGAAATCCTCGAATACGGAGGAACGACGGATCCGCTACAATATAGAACAGGCGATGAAGAATATGGAAAAGGAACCATACGGCAAAGAGAAGAAACTCTTAATATAAATAAAGAAATTTAAGTAGCTGTAAAATGTCCACCACTTCACTGGGACAAACCCCAAGCTCCTCTTTTTATTTTCGTTTAATTCACACACGACGTTTCGTCAAATATTTTTGGGGGACTCCTTCAAGTATATATACATACATACATACATACATACGCAATCACATTTCTTCGCAATTTTGAAATTATTTTTAACTTTGTTAATTAAAAATTATAATTTCGTTGCAAAACCGTTTTTGTTTTTTCCTCCAGTTAGCCTATGAAGAGAAATTTAAATAAATACGTTTCATCTGAAGGTGTCACCAAAAATTTGTGGAGGAAACGTTCGGACGGAGTAAAAAAAAAACAGAATGATTGCGAACTGGCCGATAATTTAATTTTCCAATTTCCACTGGCAGCGGATGGTTAACCGATATATATATATATTTTTAAAATCAGTTTCAGATCCCGTAAAAGAAGACGATGCGCGGGTCTTCCTGCCGTCTATTGGTGACGCCATGGTCCAGCACATCCAGCATCATCATCATCATCATCATCACGTCGTACGCCAACCAGTGGGTAAGTACAGTCTTTTCCACTCAATATCTAGTAGCAACGTGGTTATTGGTCACTCATGGGCGTCCCATGGCGCATGGGGTCTTCATAAAAATAACATGAGATAATCCCATTAATTTTGGTGAGTTGTTTAAATTGGAACGGACTCTTTTTTTGTTTGTGTACTATTTAAAGAATTTATTTAGATTTATATTCCCAAGACACCGGAATATTTAAACAGTATACGATTGTGGTAATAAAATTATTGTAAATAATATCATCAGTGGATTAATTGAGCAGTTAGATACTACAGCAACGGCGTTTCTTATTTCTTTGATAATATTTTAAAAAAGATTCCAACATAATTAATTTTCGGCGGTCCCTTTAATAATGTCGTCGGGAATCTATTCGTATCTTTACTCTATTGAAACCCTGTCTGTTCCATTGCTGATGATCCGACGCCCATGAGTACCCTAATAACCGCAGTTCTCGTCGTAGCGTATGCAAATCTATATTTTCTGCAGAATTGGAGATTAATTGGATTTATTTGTATGCCATTTAAAAGTCTGTAATAGTTTGTTTGTTGCGTCGTGTCGTGTCTTTTGTGATTACGCAGGTTTCTGAAACTTTTACATTTGGGTTTGTCCGCCCGTTTATTTTGAACACTTTCTGGTTTTCTGCAAAAAAAAATTTATGGGAGTCCGTCCCAAATGAAAGCTTTAAGAAATTTGAATGCAGTGACACGCAAGAGGATTAGCTAAATTTTTTTCTTGTAGTTGGTTAAAACAGCCGGATGTCTCATGATACGATATAATGATAATATAACATGTAAGTTACGACCGCAGCCAAGTGGTCGGCCAGACTCAATTGTTGTGCTTGTGACGGTCGATGGCTGGCGCAAGTAGCGCGGTGAAGCTAGACCGTGGTGTGCGCATATTCAGCATCCGCGTGATTTGGCACGGGAATTTGCAAACCTCAATAACCGTACTTCTCGGCGTAACATATGCAAATCCATATTTTCTGCAGAATTCGAGATTAATTGGATTTATTTGTATGCCATTTAAAAGTCTATAATAGTTTGTTTGTTGTGTCATGTCGTGTCTTCTGCGATTACGACGAGAGAAAACTAATTCACAATTGTTTTAAAATGTTCAATTTTGAAGTTATTTACATCTAAGAAATATTTTTTTTTTGAAGAGAAGGCTTTTTAACATTTCGTTTTTCGTTTCGAAAATATTGAGATGGTAACTGACAGTTTATAAACATTTAAAATAATTTTAACAACCGCCTCGACCATTTCAAGGGGCGTTATTACCCCCTTTCTGATAACTGTTTCTGAAACTTTTACATTTTTTGGGGGTTTGTCCGCCCGTTTATTTTGAAAACTTTTCCGGTTTTCTGCAAAAAAAAAAAAATTATATGTGAGTCCGTCCCGAATGAAGGCTTTAAGAAATTTGAATGCAGTGACACGCAAGAGGATTAGCTAATTTTTTTCTTGTGTGTGGTTAAAACAGCCGGATGTCTCATGATACGATATAATGATAATATAACATGTAAGTTACGACCGCAGCCAAGTGGTCGGCCAGACTCAATTGTTGTGCTTGTGACGGTCGATGGCTGGCGCAAGTAGCGCGGTGAAGCTAGACCGTGGTGTGCGCATATTCAGCATCCGCGTGATTTGGCACGGGAATTTGCAAACCTCAATAACCGCAGTTCTCGTCGTAGCGTATGCAAATCTATATTTTCTGCAGAATACGAGATTAAAATGGTTTATTTGTATGCCATTTAAAAGTCTGTAATAGTTGCGTCGTGTCTTCTGCGTTTACGAGGAGATAAAACTAATTCACAATTGTTTTAAAATGATCAGTTTTGAAGTTATTTACATCTAAGTAATATATTTTTTTTTGAAGAGAAGGCTTTTTAACATTTCGTTTTTCGTTTCGAAAATATTGAGATGGTAACTGACAGTTTATAAACATTTAAAATAATTTTAACAACCGCCTCGACCATTTCAAGGGGCGTTATTACCCCCTTTCTGATAACTGTTTCTGAAACTTTTACATTTTTTGGGGGGTTTGTCCGCCCGTTTATTTTGAAAACTTTTCCGGTTTTCTGCAAAAAAAAATTTTATGTGAGTCCGTCCCGAATTGAAGGCTTTAAGAAATTTGAATGCAGTGACACGCAAGAGGATTAGCTAAATTTTTTTCTTGTATGTGGTTAAAACAGCCGGGTGTCTCATGATACGATATAATGATAATGTAACATGTAAGTTACAACCGCAGCCAACTGGTGGTACAGTCGGCCAGACGCAATTGTTGTGCTCGTGACGGTCGATGGCTGGCGCAAGGAGCGCGGTGAAGTTAGACCGTGTGCGCATATTCAGCATCCGCGTGATTTGGCACGGGAATTTGCAAACCTCAATAACCGTACTTCTCGGCGTAACATATGCAAATCCATATTTTCTGCAGAATTCGAGATTAATTGGATTTATTTGTATGCCATTTAAAAGTCTGTAATAGTTTGTTTGTTGCGTCGTGTCGTGTCTTCTGCGTTTACGACGAGAGAAAACTAATTCACAATTGTTTTAAAATGTTCAATTTTGAAGTTATTTACATCTAAGTAATATTTTTTTTTGAAGAGAAGGCTTTTTAACATTTCGTTTTTCGTTTCGAAAATATTGAGATGGTAACTGACAGTTTATAAACATTTAAAATAATTTTAACAACCGCCTCGACCATTTCAAGGGGCGTTATTACCCCCTTTCTGATAACTGTTTCTGAAACTTTTACATTTTTTGGGGGTTTGTCCGCCCGTTTATTTTGAAAACTTTTCCGGTTTTCTGCAAAAAAAAAAATTATGTGAGTCCGTCCCAAATGAAGGCTTTAAGAAATTTGAATGCAGTGACACGCAAGAGGATTAGCTAAATTTTTTTCTTGTAGTTGGTTAAAACAGCCGGGTGTCTCATGATACGATATAATGATAATGTAACATGTAAGTTACAACCGCAGCCAACTGGTGGTACAGTCGGCCAGACGCAATTGTTGTGCTTGTGACGGTCGATGGCTGGCGCAAGTAGCGCGGTGAAGCTAGACTTCGGCAAGGGAATTTGCAAACCTCCTCTGGGAGATTAGGGAGGTTATGGATTTGGAGATTATCGAGTTTACTTTGGGAAGTTTGATGTTACGGTGGATGACGGAATTTCTAAGGTACCAGGGTAATGGTTGGTGCGTAGGATTGATTGTTTTCTTTGGTTTGAATTTTGGCTGATTTGATTGTATTTTGACTGTTGTTCCCCCCCGTATGGACGACCCATGGGACCAACCAGCCAGGTGGCTTGTGTTATGGAGAGGTACAGGAGGCGTTTTGTGCTGATGCTAACAGGGGCTTGTCTGTTTAGGAGGGTGATATAGGGTTCATAATTTATGGTTTGATTTTGGAGAGGAGAAGATTAATATGAGGTTTCCACGAGAGTTTTCGAATCAAACATGACTCCGAGGGTAGGTGGTTTCTGTTTCTGTAGTGGATTTTTGTTATTAATTTGGTAGAGTTGATACTGATTAGCCATTGTTCTAGGTTGTTGAGCGCTGATTGGAGTGAGACGAGAGTCATCTTCGATGAAGATTGTGCTAGTGTTGGGATGTTGTGGGAGAAGATGTTGTATAGGAAAGAGGGGAGGGTGTGTGTGTGTGTGTGTGCAATGACACTTCCTTGAGGGATTGAGCGTGGTTGCTGCGAAGAGGTTTGTTATTTATTTTGATAGGAGACAAAGGATCTGTTAGAAAGAAAGGTAGTTTATGAGTATTATTATGTAGTGGGTGTCATTTAGGAAGTCTTTAATTTTTTGAACAGTAGGGGAAGGAAGGAAGGAAGGCGCGGTGGATTTTGTCGAAATCTTTTTCGACTGTATATAGAGTCTGAAATCTTTAAAAAAAAACATTATATACACACAAGACAGCACAAACACACACGAAATTGAGTTTTCACTTCTTGGAGGAGCTGCGCGAATAGTAACATGACCTTCCCTCTGTAGTAGCTCCAGGCAAATACATGAATGAAACAAACAGAACAGCAGAAAAAAAAACAGTACAGAATTTTTTTTTAAAAAGCTATGTTAGTAGGTGATTTTTACGAGGCAACACTTTTGCAGGAACCTTAATTTTTAATTATTAGAACGGGGGAGGAGGAGGAGGATGAGGATGATGAGGATGATGACGAGGATGATGACGAGGACGAGGATGAGGATGAGGAGGATGAGGATGAGGATGATGAGGACGAGGAGGATGAGGAGGATGAGCACGAGGATGAGGACGAGGATGAGGACGAGGATGAGGACGAGGATGAGGACGAGGATGAGGACGAGGATGAGGATGAGGATGAGGATGAGGATGAGGATGAGGATGAGGATGAGGATGAGGACGAGGAGGATGAGGACGAGGAGGATGAGGACGAGGAGGATGAGGACGAGGAGGATGAGGACGAGGAGGATGAGGACGAGGAGGATGAGGACGAGGAGGATGAGGACGAGGAGGATGAGGACGAGGAGGATGAGGACAAGGAGGATGAGGACAAGGAGGATGAGGACAAGGAGGATGAGGACAAGGAGGATGAGGACAAGGAGGATGAGGACAAGGAGGATGAGGACAAGGAGGATGAGGACAAGGAGGATGAGGACAAGGAGGATGAGGACAAGGAGGATGAGGATGAGGATGAGGAGGAGGAAACGATTAAGAAAATCCTGTACAGAGTAAAACAGCAGCAGCGCCCGCCATTTAATAGAATAATAGTTTTACTCCGATTTACCAAACTTTTGTAGTGGTTATTTGTTTTTTTTTAACGTCTGGAGGAATGAATTCTGTTGTATAAAATTATCCCGGTATAGCGAATAGAAGGCGGTGGGTGATGTTAGAGCTAGCGGAGTCATGACATATTAACGATACAGAGTATCATAGGAAGGGCTACTGGATGGACAGATAGATGATGACTTGGATGTGAGGCGCCACGATGAACCGGGATTGTGAACCCCACTCAACATGCACTTGGTTGCAAAAATCCGACGGCTGTTGAGTTCCCCTCCTCGTCACCACCGCCGCCGCCCACGCCGCCTTTGGTTGGTACGCACATGTGGAGCCAATGACCGAGGGTCGGGTTTCTCCAGAAATTCGACACTCTCTCTCCCTGTTTTCGTCTGCCCTGGAAGACGAAGACGACGGGTTCCGTTGTTCGCTCGTCAACAACATCCGGTCTTCTTCTTCGTAACCGCCCCCCCTCCACCCCCCACCTGGTACCAGGAGGATCCGCGCGCGAGCTCGCGGACAGCTCATTAGAGTCTCTCTAATAATTTACGCCCCGATGCGTCCTCCTCCTCCTCCTCAAACCTCATCATCTCTTCCCTCTCTGCCACTTTATTGCAGCACCGCCTTGCGATACCAAATATAGTATGATACGGCACTATTAACATCAACACGGCTCTCTCAAAGAAGAAGAAGACCAATACTCCCAACTTCAGCGTGGACTTATGGACTTAACCAGTCCTCCTCCACTTGGAAGGACTCACTCACTCACGCACGGTCACACGTACTCCTCAACTCCCTTCCCCCTCCCCATTTTTTCCCATTCTAATTCTCGTTGATTCCCACACGACGAAACAGTGTCTAGGAAGGATCCCTGAGGAACGCGTAGTGATTGAAACGACACTCTTCAGGGGGTTAAAATTTTTTTTTCGGTTCCATTACTCCTCAATTTGAAAGGAAAAAATAGGACGAAACAGGAGATGATAAAATTTCAACTACGAAAATTCGTCATCAGGGAGAAAAGAAAGACATGGCACACTCGGAATTTGAGAGGGAAAAAAAACACACACACACACACAAAATAAATGTGTAAACCGTCAGGCGCGACACTAAATTCAATAACCTTTACGGCTGAGGGAGTCAAGGACTAAATATGATGTGTTGCTAAATTTTACGCCCGCTAAATATGATGTGTTGCTAAATTTTACGCCCGAGGAAGTATCAAAAACGGAGACGAAACGTCTCTTTTGAAATAAATGGTGATAAATTTATATGCTGATTTTTTTTGGGCCGTCTTTTTATTTAATGTAAATTTTCAAAGTCAAGAAAAACTATGTTATAAATATATATAAAACCACAAATATACAAAGTAGACAAGTTGTTAGTGGGGAAAATGAAATTAAAAAAAAATAGAAAAATACATCATGTAAACAGTGGGATTACTATTTTAAGGAGAAAGAAAAAGATTATTATCACAGGGACTGCTACTAGAAGTACTAAAAAAATATTGATGACTTTCTTGCCTTCTCTAGGTTTTTTTTAAAATTATAATCTATAAACGTTCCCCGTGCCGAAGTCACAACTGTATGACGTCGTCGGACAAACCGCAATAACTATATATGTTTATAAAGAATTTATTACTGATTTTTTATGTAACAATATTACAATTCTTTAATAAATGTGACGCTAGGTTTGTTAATTCTTTTCCGGTAACACTTCCCCCTATATATTCGCTTTAAAAAAAGTGTTGAATAATAATCATAAACCCGCAACTTCTGTAATATTTATGGATTGGGAAGGGGGGGAGGGGGAGGAGGTGAGGTGTTCCTTTTAAAAAATGGGCAAAGGAAACGAAAATTCTGACTGTAGTAGTGAGTAAAAACTTGGGAAAAGATAGTAAAAAATAGTTGACGTTTCGGCTATTTGGTGGGGGTTTATTTGTAGTTTTTGTTTTGGTGCTAATTCGTTACAGTACTAACCACTTGCTCGGAAATTGATTATCCCTACGTCAGGATTCCGCGAAATAATTTAATTGGCCAATGCAAATCTGAATTACATTCTAAACGGAAAAGAAATTGTTACTGGTCCTGGTCTTCTTCGCCTGTTCTTTATATATGTATGTATATTGTAACATGAATAGTTACGGTGAACAATGCAGGCCAGCTTGCGAGTTGCAATTGTTGAGGAACTGACGCAACGGCGGGCCAACAATGTGGTCTGGCGAGTCGTCATGGGGTGATTGGAGCAGCAGCAGGTTGTGAGAGAATGACCACGCACTCCCTGCAGATATAATTTTTGTTTCATGCTCCGATTGAAATTAAATCTACTAAAATCAATTTTTGGTGTTTTTTCTTTTATGAAAAATACCTGGCGCTCTAAAGGAATTTAGAAATCCTCTAATACGGAGGAACGTAGAATCCGCTACAATATATATACATATGTTAAACAGCATGGGCGATAGACTGCGTTCGGCTATTATTATTTTTTTTGACAATTTAAATTTCTTTTCGCTTAACCACTAAACCTGGGAATTGGTTATGTCTTTCATATTCTCCTCAGTACGCCACCGGCGGTATGTGGGGTTTATATAGAAAAGCGACGTGCGCGGATCACACCTCGGCATGAAAATTATGTGCTGTATTTTTTATAGATGGTAAAAAAATTACCAAAACCCTTCTTGGGGGTTATAACACTTTTTTTAAATTTATGTGTGAACCCCGGGGTAGTTTTTGGCCGACTGCAGACAGTTTGGTGAAGATGTTTCGCCTTTGTCTTACTCAACTGTCTGTTCTGAACTCGTTACACACACACACACACCCCTTCAATTTTTTTTTTGGATTTTCTCAGCGTAGGTGTATTTAACGAGTTGTGCAGCCTGCCTTCTGGCAGTCACTTACTTTTTTTTTCTATTGATAATAATTTACTTGACCTGTTTTCTAGATTCAATAACAGGTCTGTTTAACAATATTTTTTTCTTCTGTTGGTACATTTTTTTTACATAGATATATAAATATGTATGACTACAATAATAAAGTATATGCGTATATTTAAATTTGTTTTAGCATGTGTAAGATCATCATCCATCATCTGTTACACTAGTTTTTTTATTATTATATTATTTTCGTGGTTGAGAGACTGAAGGAGAGAATTCTTAATTTCTTTGTCTCCTCCTCATCCTTTCCACCTTTATACATTTTGTTTGTGTGAAACGGTTTTTCTGTTACGACCCCCACACACCATGTGTTTCCGGATCTCCTCCATGACGCGTTGGTCCAGTAGTTGTTGAAGGTTCAAACTTTTTTACTAATTTATGGCTGTATTTGTATTAGCAGAGTTATGTAATTTGTTGTTTAAGATAATTACTACTTGAATAATCTTACTATTACTATAATTTATATTCTATTTTATGTTATGATGTCCATATTTTGGTCCTTATACTCACTCATCCGGTTCCTGGATTTGAAAGTCCCCCGAAAGTCCGATGATGATGATGAGTATATTATTAAGTCTTATGATGTAATATTTAAGAGTCTATATTTTTTAGAGTCCTGAATTTTGTCAGTTCTAAAGCGGATATCAGGTTTGTCAAATTTTCTAGAGCCGCGATGGTGGGTTTCTTATTATTTCCCATAGTCTTTCTTTTCTTAAGGTTTCTCTCTCTCTTATTGTCTTGTCTACCTCATAATTGGGGCATTCCAGTATGGCGTGTTCCGGTGTTCCTATCTCTCCACAGGCACATAGATTGTCTGGCAGTCACTTACTTCTAGAATACTAATTGCAAGTTTTTGGTGCGTTGAATTTTATTAGGCGAGTTGGGATAGACGACGTCTGTCTGTGTCTGTCTGTTGGCTGAGGTCCACGGTCAGGGCCGAGGGCTTCCGTTAGGTCCCTTGGCCTGCCAAGGGCACTTTTACTCTCCCAACCTGTCTGGCACACATTCCCACCTGTCACTCATCTAATATGTGGCTCCTTCCGCGTCCTTGATCGAGGAGTTCTTCCACTCGGGTGAGCCGCGGCTCTCCTCCAGCCAGGGACTCGCTGATGGTCGTTGTTTTTTGTTCCTGATATTTAAGCGTAAATAAGGGCTGCTGTACGAAACCAAAAAAAAAACTAACCAAAAATAGTGCAATAATTTTTAAAAAAAATTTTAAGCGTGCTTCCCTCAATAGATTTTAAATTTTCCCAACCCAAAAACATTTTAAATAAGCGGTTGACTGGTTCAGTGTTTCAAAATGGCGCGCGGGGTCGTCTGCAAATATCAATAGTATAATAAATTATAAAGAGCAGTGATCGCAGAACTGACCCTTGAGGTGTCTCTACTTCTCTTACCGGTCCCCGACTAGTCACGGCTGGAAAATTTCGATGGACGTTTCTTCAAAATCTTATTTTCTTTTCTGTATATATACAAAAAAACTGGTATAGACTGCACAAAGTATTTCAAATTAGAAAGAGGAACTACCCGAGAACAGAACCTTCGTGGAACCACCACATCTTATATTTGCGGCTTCTCTTGGGTTTCGAATACTCCGGTTTTCTCTTCTTTCCACAATGATCCTCCCCACACTGCTGGCCCCCCTTGTGACGTCATCAGGTGTTATCCACACACACAATACAAGTCGTCTTTGTCTGCCCCTTATTTCAGGAGGAGAATAACCGAGGAACTGGACCTTCTAGTGACGTGTCATGACTTTATTTGTTTCTGAAAAAAATTCAGTTATCATCAGAATCAATAGTTTCCTCAGGGGGGCGGGGGGGAAGTGTGTTTTCTGGAGTAGTTATTTTAATATAGAGTCGCATCAAGGTTCCGTAAATATAAGCAACTGAATCTCTCTTCCTCGTCTTTTGTGTGTGCGTGTGTGCGTTTCTCTAGTGTGAGCGGGAGAGTGAAGAGGTTGATCACCCTCTGGAAGTGGCTCATCATCTCTCGTAATGAAAAGGGATCCGACCAGCAGCAACTCTCCTCCTCCTTCCACGGTCAGGCAGACAGACGGTCGAGTCCTTTTCTCCTTGGTCGGTGAGAAAAATATTCGCGCCTTTGTTTACTGTGAAACGTCAACATCTGTTTTTTTTGGTTAACAGGCTACATGAGGGTGATCCTGAAGCAGGCAACTCCCCTTTAATAGCATAGGAAGGGAATTGAAAAGGGGGGATATGGAAGGTAGAGCAAGGCTATAGTGTAAGGATCCTACCTTCGCGGTGTATCACCTAAAGGTGATGCAGGGAAAACCCTAGAAAACCTGCATCAGGTAGGTCGGGGGCTAGACGGTTACTACTCCTGCGCCCTTCTGATGACTGGTTTGCTGTGGGAACGACGCAACAAACCCGCTTCCTCCGTGCCTTGTTCAGTATTGAGAGGCAGCTGGCCGACTGGTTTTTTTTTGGTTAACAGGCTACATGAGGGTGATCCTGAAACAGGCAACTCCCCTTTAATAGCATAGGAATGGAATTGAAAAGGGGGGATGCGGAAGGTAGAGCAAGGTAGCCCAGCAAGGGTTAACTAGGGCCCCCGGGCTATGGTTTAAGGATCCTACCCTCATGGTGTTTCACCTAAAGAGATGCAGGGAAAACCCTAGAAAACCTGCATCAGGTAGGTCGGGCATTGGGTACTATTCTCACGCCCTTCCCTGTGAATGACGGGAGACGAGTTTGCTGTGGGGTCGCAGCATTCCCTTCTCCGTGTCTCCACCAGTTTCAGGAGGCAGCTGGCCGACTGATCCCAATGGGATCAGCGGACAACTCTTGCCATATGCCCAAGGTCTTTGACCCCGGTACATATACCTCCTAAAATAGGTGAAGGTGTCTCGGCATATGAGAACTTTGATAAAAAGTACCCAGAGAGAGTGCGAGGCATTCCCGACATGATGAGGGTGTAAGCCTCGCAGTCACTCTGGGCTGAAGCGCCTGCGAGAAACTCCCGCAGCGCCCTCCATAAACCCTAGAAAACCTGGAGTCGTCTACTTAATAGTCACGTGGCAATACCCGCATGCGAGAATAACAGGTTATGGGCCCAGCTTATGGATTCCAAAGGGAAACATGCCTCCTCAAACACATCTCATTCGGAGGTGAAACGGTTTTCATCTGGTTGCACGCGCTTTAATTAAATTGAAGTCCGGATATCAGAGGCAAAATGTATTACATCAGTGTGGGGACCTTTACCTTGTCCTTAAGTTCCTCTGCTGCTGCTGCTGCGGTGATCCATAAATCACCTCCGCCAGCCAGTAGTAGTAGTAGTGGTAACCACAATTTGGATAATCCCTCTCTTACCTGTTGTGCTTCTGCGGCTTTGTTTACGACGACAACAGCAGCAGCAGCAGCAGCTTTCTTGCTCCTCGGGTAGTTCCGGGTTCACGTACCAGAGGGACTCGCAAAAAAAACACCCTCTGCGGAAATGAAGAGAAATAATTAACAAAATTCAGACGTTCACTCAGTTTTCAGGAAGGTTTTAAACCATAAATTTTGGTATAAAATATTAGGCTCCAGTTCATCAAATAGGTTAAGAAGCTTGAATTACTACTGCTAGGTTTCGTGGGCGAGTTTATGATCGATATTAACTTTGCGACTTATTGATAAGAAAAAACCGGACCACGTTTATAGCGTTTGATAACGTGAATTGGAACACACTATTAAGGATTTCGAAGAGCAAAGGAATAAAATATGGAGAAAGGCTTATACGTTACCGCTACAAACGGCAGATAGTTGTAATTAGTATAGAAGGTCAAGAAAAGAAAGCCGTAATCAAGAAATGAGTAAGACAAGGATGATGCAGTCTGTCGCCCGTCCATGCTGTTTAACTTATATATATAACAGACGATGAAGAAAGTTAAAAACGGAATATGGAAAAGGAATCATACTGCAAAGAAGAGAAATAAAAACCATACGCTTTGCCGACGATATTCTGGTATTAGGGGGAGTCAGAAGGAGACTTGGAAACCATAATAAATGGTATGAACGTGGTCCTGGAGGAAGAGTTGAATATTACGATTAATGGAGTGTAGTATTGGAAAACACTGGAATAACAAAGGTTGTTATTTTGGGAAGGGATATTTGGAAGGAAGTTAAGGAATTCTGCTACTAGGGAAGCGTAAGAACTAGAATAGGATAGCAACAGGCAAGGGAAAAGGACTTTACTTACGGCCAATATAAGTGTGAATATTAGGAAATTGATGCAAAAAAAATATTGGTATGGAGTGTGACCTTTTTATATGGGTGCGAAACGTGGACGATATGAGTTGCAGAAAGGAAAATAATAGAAGCCTTTGAAACGTGGTGCTATAGGAGAATGAGATAGCAGGGTGGATAGAATCACTGAAGAGGAACAGATCAGGGGAAGAGCGGGAGAAGACATAAGTGTATTGTAAAATTTAAATCAGAGGGAAATGAACAGAAGAAGAAGACTTGGGATGTGATAGTTGTGAAGAAATGAAAAGGCTTGCGCAAGAGAGGTTAGCGTCGAGGCTTGCATCAGACCAATCTGAAGAGTGAATACCGCAACTGCAATATGTAATTAGATTATGTTCATGTCTAGTCTCCGAACCGTGGGTTTCGTTGACGAAGCTGAAGCCGTGCGTGTCCGTTGTGGTCCGAGCGTTTCACGAGGAGCGTTACTTAGGGCTATTATATATAAAGGGATTTCAATTTAACACACAGTTGAATTTTCGGGGATACAAGGAATGTTCCGCCAGTCATCTCACTCGGCCTTCAAGTCCGCCTCCGTTATTTTTCTTTAATCCGATTAAAGATATTTCCAGCATCGTGAAATCCACTTGGGGGATTAAGGGAATCGACGCGGTCGGTCGAGTGAATTATCCCGTAGACTGTCGGGTAATGGAGGAGGAGGAGGAGGAGGAGGAGAAGGAAATGAGTAGAAGCGTGTGAAATGCAGACTGTTGTGAACTTAAGTGCAACGGGAAATTGGCAGAGTGAGTCTGAGCTCATCGCGTAGTCCGACGGCGAAGTCGTGTCAGGGGCGACGCGAGGAATCAGGAATAGCCGAGACAGTACTTAAGCTGGATTAATTACGCCTCAGAGTACCCAAGAGCCCGGCCTTGCTTCATGCACGTCATCTACCTTGCGACACATTCTAAGTTTTTCTCAGTTTCCTTTCCCCGGTGTTTCGAAATTATTTTCCAATTAAGTAGATCGGGAGAAAGCCGGGCACTCATATAGGGGTAATCGGGGCGGAACGGGATACTAATTTTTTTTACTGGATACTTGTAGCGCAGTAGAACCCGTGTCCAATTTTATTATTATTATTATTATTTACGGGAACTTGAATACCAAATATTCCGGCATGAGCAAGTCGCTTGCCAGGAAGGAAGGAAGGAAGAAGGGGGTTGGTTTTTTCCGCGCGCCGTCTTGGCGGCTCGGAATAATAACAAAGGGACTGCGGCTGACACCTGGACCATAAAGCTGCTCGGACACCTCCTCGTCGCCGGTTTCGGAATGTCCTAATTAATCTGCCTGGGAATTTGGTGACCGCGGGTGGCGTGTGTGTGTGTGTTCCCCAAATGAAACAAGGGATATGATTGGAGGAGGATATACATCCCTGCCACCTTGGGTGATAAGTGTCGGATAAGTGGAGGGACAAGGTTTTAAAGAGGCTGGTGGAGAGGATGGCGAGAGATTATTGAAGGAGAGTGGTGGAGAAAGAGATTTTTGGCTGGTAATACAAGGTGGTGGTGGCGAAAGGAGATTGGCAGCAGAGTGGTGGAGAGAGGAGATTGGTGGTGAGGTGGACCATGCTTTGATCAGTCCAGGAAGCAGGGAAGAAAGGTCTCTTAACAACAAGGGAAGAAAGAGGAAAAAGCGGTGTTTCCTCAATTTGGCAGCAGCTATTCACTACCGGCCGCTTCTAGTTCCACAACACGGAAATTACAGCGACGAGACGCATCCTATGAAGACAACTCGAGTTCGTCAACGAACAGTAGATCTTCTACACGTGCGTCCCCACAACAATCCAGGCGTGCGTGGGATGCCACGCAACACAGCATGGATCCCTTACACTACAACCCCCCAGTCAACCCTCACATGGCCTTGATATTTGCAGACGAATCGGCCTCTTCCTCTTCCACCTTTGCCCCTCCCCTGATTCTATTTCATCGTCCATCAAGGTTTTTTATATCAGACCATTCATAAACAGTCCTTCAACCTTTCCAAATATTTTTCAAGCGACGGACTCAATTGCAGAGTCGTTCCCTAGGCGAGCAGTTGTTGATTATGTTGTTTGTTCTTGTCCCAAAAAGAAGAAACAATGTCGACGTCCGTTCGTAGCAGTAAAGTGATTAGCAGGTCTCCGCGAGAGAGTAACAGTGCCTCCTCCTCCTCATCGCCTCTCTCTAAACTATGGCTCCGTTTAAAGCGGACCACACACTTAACAAACCTTCTCTCTCTCTCTCTTCCTCCCTTTGTCTCTCTCTCTCTCTCTCTCTCTCTTCCTCCGTTTCTCCCTTTCTCTCTTCCTCCGTTTCTCCCTTTCTATCTTTCTTTCTTTTGCCGTTTCTCCCTGTCTCTCTTTCTATCTTTCTCTCTCTCTTTCTCTCTTTCTCCGTTTCTCTCTTTCTATCTTTCTCTCTCTCTTTCTCTCTTTCTCCGTTTCTCCCTTTCTCTCTTTCTATCTTTCTCTCTCTCTCTTTCTCTCTTTCTCCCTTTCTCTCTTTCTCTCTTTCTCCCTTTCTCTCTTTCTCTCTTTCTCCCTTTCTCTCTTTCTCCCTTTCTCTCTTTCTCCCTTTCTCCCTTTCTCCCCTTCTCCCTTTCTCTCTTTCTCCCCTTCTCTCTTTCTCCCCTTCTCTCCTTCTCTCTTTCTCCCCTTCTCTCTTTCTCCCCTTCTCTCTTTCTCCCCATCTCTCTTTCTCCCCTTCTCTCTTTCTCCCCTTCTCCCCTTCTCTTTCTCCCCTTCTCCCCTTCTCTCTTTCTCCGCTTCTCTCCTTCTCCCCTTCTCTCCTTCTCCCCTTCTCTCCTTCTCTCTTTCTCCCCTTCTCTCTTTCTCCCCTTCTCTCTTTCTCCCCTTCTCTCTTTCTCCCCTTCTCTCTTTCTCTCCTTCTCTCTTTCTCCCCTTCTCTCTTTCTCCCCTTCTCTCTTTCTCTCCTTCTCTCTTTCTCTCCTTCTCTCTTTCTCTCCTTCTCTCTTTCTCTCCTTCTCTCTTTCTCCCTTTCTCCCTTTCTCCCTTTCTCTCTCTCTTACTCCCCCGCAGACAAATAACACTTAAAGGAATGGGATCAAGTAGACAGAAATTTTCCACGAGGGGCCATCGCGATGAGAAAAAAAAATAGAGACCAATTCTAATCATCTTCATTTATGTGACGATAACTGGAATACACTATTAAGGATTTTGAAGAGCACAGGAATGAAATATCAAGTAAGGAGGCTTTATACATAACCTCTACAGAAGACAGACAGCAGTAATTAGAATAGGAGGTCAAGAAAAGAAATCCGTAATCAAGAAAGGAGTAAGACAAGGATGGAACAAACGATGAAGAAAGTGAAACGGAATATGGAAAATAAATCATAATGCAATGGAGAAAAAAAATGAAAAACCTTACGCTTTGCCGACGATATTCTGGTATTAGGAGGGGAGTCAGAAGGAGACTTGGAAACCATAATAAATAGCACGAACGTGGGTCCCTCGAAAAAAGCGTTCAATATGAGGATTAATAGAGAGAGGGAAAACCAAGGTAAAGGAGTGTAGTTTCGGAAACAGTCGAATAACAAATGCAGTTAGATTGGGAAAGGGTGTTGAGGAATTCTGGCACTTGGGCAGCGTAATAACTACAGAAGGCCAGCACAGAGGATGAAGAGGAATTAACTTACGGCTATGAATAGGAAATGTAGGTATGGGGTGAGGCGTTAGTTATATGGGTGCTGAAACGTGGACGATAGTAGGAGTAGTTTCAGAAAGGAAAAAGGATAACACGCGATTGAAATTTGGCGGCATAGAAGAAACAGATGGAAATGGTGGACGGAGTAAGTGACGAGGAAGTTCTAAACAGAATAGCGGGGAAAAGCGAACAATATGGGAAGATGTTGACCAAGAGAAGGGATAGATTATTAATAGGGCCACGTTTTAAGACACGAGGGTCTTGTTAAATCAGCATTAGAGGGAAGTGTGTGTGTGGGGTAAGAAGAGAAGAGGGAGGCCAAGGATGGAATGCGCTAAGCAGATTAGGAATGATGTGGTATTTATGCTGAAATGAAAAGGTCTTCCGCGAGATAGGGTCCAAATTTTAGGAGATAAATAAATGTCTTGACGCTCTCCTGCTAGGGTATTATTTTTTTTTTGTGGTTATTTGAGCAGCCGGAAGCGTCCCTAAAGAGAATCCCCAATTTTCCGCGCGTTTTCCCGAGTCCTCGAGCGCCATGTGGGAAAGTGCGCGTGCGGGAGAGAGGAAGCTGGAAGCTGGTCCCGTTACCTGCGGACGGCGAATTTCCCACTTTGCATATTCCTCACTCACACACACACACAGGGAGGGAGAGACAGACAGTGTTGCCAACGCGACGACGCTGGTCACGATCTCGCTTCACATTCCTTCCTGTCTGGGCCGCTGACCACAAACATCAACAACAACAACAACATCATCAAACAATTAAGCAACCTTCGCGCACACACAAAAAAAAAGAGAAGAAAAAAATCCGCCACGAAACTGTTCGAAGGAAAACTCTCTGCGTCCGTTTTCCTCAGGTGTAAAAGGAGCCGTTTCAACGGACGTCGCCGCCGTCATCGTCAACCATAAAAAATTTTTACTCAACTTTGGTTTTCGATTTGATTTGTCGCGAGTGGTTCCACTCACACAGCCCAAAATAAATGAAGGACCGACATTCGGTTTTCCTTTGAGCAGACTCGGAGATTTTTTGGCTGTGGCCCTTTGGTTGACGCTTCCCCCCATATTTTTCTTCTTCTACTTTGGGTCGATTCGACATGTCAACTTTTCCCTTCTCCTTTTCTATTTGATTTTCCCTTATTTCAGTCCCGTTTCAACCGCCCAGTCCATTACTGTTTAACTTATTCAACCTTCTAATTTATTTGACTTGTAGTTTTTCGGAAACTAACCAGGATTTTTAATATCTGCCCTATCTAATCTCTTAAGCTTTAATGTCAAAACAGTGTCTGGTTAATATTTATATACAATTTTGATTCGTGGTGTTAAAATATATATATATATATATATTTTTTAAATATATATATTTTTAAATATATATATATATATATATTTTAAATATATATATATTTTAAATATATATATATTTTAAATATATATATTTTTTAAATATATATATATATTTTAAATATATATATATATTAAATATATATATATATTTTAAATATATATATATTTAAAATCTGCCTCAATTTCTCCACCTTGGTTTAATTTTCTGTACATTTTCCTGTACGTGCAGGAAAAACCCCGAAGAAGGCATAAAAAAACATACCGAAACGTTGATACGAGTAAATTTATGTAATAAATTCTTATACAAGTTCATCAATTCGTTTAATTGAAAATCAATATTATTTCATGAATTGGTGGTTATTGATTGGTACTTTACGTAGGGGAACGAAATCATCGAATTGAGGAAAGAAAAACGGAAAATCGATAAAATTTTAAATCGATTCTTTGTCTTGTGTGTAATTAAACAAGAGATAACCCCTTATTAAAGGTTCATAATTTTAAAGGAATTGTATATGTTGAGACTGATTTTAGAACCAGCGGAGGACATGACATGTTGCTGGAAGGTCAAATGTACAATATTTGAACGGAAGGTGAGTGGGGGAAGGGAGGGGGGGGGAAGGAGAACCAAAAATCGATTGTGGTGGAGTTCAGGGGGGGAGGAAAGAGATTAGTTGACTGACGCCTGAATGGTCGCTCTTAAGCTACGTGAGGAGGGGAGACTTGGCGGAACTGCTTGCCAGCAAATCAATGAGTGTTTATCAGTTGGCAGCGCCGTGTTTACTAGCGTTCGATTCCCAGAGCAACTCATTTGAATACGGGGTACGCCCGAGGCCTCCGTGAATCCTAATTCACTTGGACTCCTCCTCCCACGCCTCGCTTCCTTCACACCTGGTCGCTCTCTCTCTCTCTCTCTCTCTCTCGTCGTCCTTAGAAACGCTCACTATTTTTGGTGGAACCTGTCCTCTGGTCTCCGGAACTGGACCCGTCGAGATCGTACATTTTATTTTAATCGATTTCGTATATGTATATGTAGCGCAGTAGAACCCGCGTCCAATTTATTATTATTATTTACGGAAACTTAAGTAACAAATATTCCGGCATGAGCAAGTCGTTGGCCAGGAAGGAAGGAATGAAGAAGGGGGTTGGTTTTTTCCGCGCGCCGTCTTGGCGGCTCTGAATAATAACAAAGGGACTCCTGCTGACTGACTGACTTACACCTGGACCATAAAGCAGCTCTGACACTTCCTCCTCGTCGCCGCCGGTTTCGGAATGTCCTAATTAATCTGCCTGGGAATTTGGTGACCGCAGGTGGCGTGTGTGTGTGTGTGTTCCCCAAATGAAACAAGGGATATGATTGGAGGATATCCATCCCTGCCACCTTAGGTGATAGGTGTCGGATAAGTGGGGGGACAAGGTTTTAAAGAGGCTGGCGGAGACAATTTTGAGAAGAGATTTTTGCAAGGTGATGGTGAGAGGATATTGAAGGAGAGTGGTGGAGAAAAAGAGATTTTTGGCTGGTGATACAAGGTGGTGGTGGCGAAAGGAGATTGGCAGCAGAGAAGTGGTGGAGAGAGGAGATTGGTGGTGAGGTGGACCATGCTTTGATCAGTCCAGGAAGCAGGGAAGAAAGGTCTCTCAACAACAAGGGAAGAAAGAGGAAAAAGCAGAGGAAGTTTCTGACCCGAGAGTGTTTTTTGTGGGTTACGTATCTTGTCTATTTTCTGCCGCCGCTCTCGCATTCCTCCCCAGGTTGGTTATTATGTCCGCTGCTTGTTATTGACCTGTGCGGATCGGTAACGCACATCTCTCGCGCGTGTGTGAATAATTCATGAGAGCAGCTGGCGTGATGGAAATTGAGTTTTCCACGATGATCATCCCGGGGATGAACAAGGAGGAGAAGAGGAGAAGAGACTCTCTCACTCTCTCACTCACTCACTCTCTCTCTGTCCTCGGCGGTGCGAATTAATCCGACATGCAACGGCTGCTGCTGCTGCTGCTGTTGGAATTCAATGGCCACAGCCACCTTTTCTTCTTTTTTTTCCCTTTTTCTTTTTATGTAACCACGCCGCATCTGATTTATAACACTGCACGTGGAAGAGGTAACGCACCACCACCAGCAGCAGCATCACCAGACACTCATCCTTATTAATAGCCTCCCTCTGTGTCAACCCCGCTGTTGGCCTTGGTTAGGTTAGGTCGGGACGACGACGATCCTCCCCACACCTCAAGTGTTAAGAAAGAGCCTAGAGGCTGCAGTAACGACAACAAGAAGAAAAAGTCCCAGATCTGTACACTTGTCCATTGTCCATAGTGACCCACAAGGGTGAAGACTGGAAGGTCCACACTCCTCAGATTGATGACGTTGTGTCGAAACCATGTTAAGCCTAGAGGCTGCAGTGACGACAACAAGAAGAAAAAGTCCCAGATCTGTACACTTGTCCATTGTCCATAGTGACCCACAAGGGTGAAGACTGGAAGGTCCACACTCCTCAGATTGATGACGTTGTGTCGAAACCATGTTAAGCCTAGAGGCTGCAGTGACGACAACAAGAAGAAAAAGTCCCAGATCTGTACACTTGTCCATTGTCGCTAGTGACCAACAAGGGTGAAGACTGGAAGGTCCACACTCCTCAGATTGATGACGTTGTGTCGAAACCATGTTAAGCCTAGAGGCTGCAGTGACGACAACAAGAAGAAAAAGTCCCAGATCTGTACACTTGTCCATTGTCGCTAGTGACCCACAAGGGTGAAGACTGGAAGGTCCACACTCCTCAGATTGATGACGTTGTGTCGAAACCATGTTAAGCCTAGAGGCTGCAGTGACGACAACAAGAAGAAAAAGTCCCAGATCTGTACACTTGTCCATTGTCCATAGTGACCAACAAGGGTGAAGACTGGAAGGTCCACACTCCTCAGATTGATGACGTTGTGTCGCCGCTCAGGGTAAAGGCCGACTCAGGCCAATCGCCGCACACTGGTTGCAGGTCTCTGGTATACACGCCCATCAGAAGAGTGAGGTCCTGAGACCTTGTACCCAAGGGAAATGTCTTCAGCCGAAATGAATGGACGGACGCGCGTCTGTACACGTCACTGAGAGTATGCGTTTCCGAAACCAAGTGGTTTTTTATTTTGGACTCACGTACATGACGCCGCAGATAAACTAAAATTATTTAAATACTTCAGAACTATAGGAAAATAGTGATAACTCACTTGAAGAGGAGATCAAACATTGACTCATGTTAGGGAAACAAATCTCATCAGGGGTATCAAAAGTAAGCAAAGGTGAGAATATTAAACACTGCAATTAAGAACCGATTGACACACGTATGCTAGCGAAACATGGCCGCTTAAAGAATCAGATATATTCAAAAAACTGCTAGTTTTAAGGAAAATCTACGGACCAATAAAAGGACGCACAAATAGGACATGGAGGATAACGAAGAAATGACGAATTGAATAATCTTATAAGAAAATACAATATAATGAATTATATATCGAAGGTGGTTTGCCCAGGGGAAACAGTTGTAAATTGAATACATAAGTGGGACACCAACAGGATCAAGAAGAAGAAGTAGAGAGGACGTCGCAAAAAAACAAATGGGGGGAAGACGACAGACATCAAGAAAGACTAGGAAAAGATGAGAAAATGCGCGCAACTGGAAAAAGAAAATAGAAGAGCGAACTGAATGGAAGAAAATTGTTCAACACACGAAGTTGTAGAGCCTTTATTATATATATACAATCTTTCTAATCATTTAATGGCGATCACTGCTTTCGCACTTCCGCCAACACTCACCAGTTTCTGGTTCAACTGGCGAAGGCAACCAACTGTAACTTGATGATTGTGATTGGCGAGTGAATAGGAACAGGGGATATTAAAACAATTAAACAAAAACTGATTTCAATAAAATGTTAGGGATTTTTATACATATGATATTATTATTAATATTTTCTCGATATTTTATTCCGGTGCTCTTTAAGAGCTTCACAACAGGCTGAGGACCCAAGATGGATGGATCATCCACTACTATTGACAGGGAAGCAAAGTGAAAATATTACCGATTTCATAATTACTATTCGAACCAAAAAAGGGGGGTGAGTCTGTAGCATTGGCTAACGAAATTTTATTAGCCAGTCTCTTAATTACTCTGGTCGTTTTTTCCACTGTGGGGAGGTTCCCAAATTTGATTGAAGACCGTGGTCAACGCGAGATTTACCGCTGCTTCTTTTTCTTCAAGAGAGCGAAAGAGAGAGAGAGAGAGAGAGAGAGAGAGAGAGAGAGAGAGCAACAACAAAACGACCCGAAGATGGACGAGCGGGAAGAAGAAATAAAAACCGTTTAGCGCTATGAATTCTCATGCAAATAAGCAACGCGTAATTGAGTTCCAAAATTAGCCACGGGAACCTCAAATTATCGTCGCTCTCTCCTACAATTAGACCTCGTCCTCGTCCCTGAAGAAGAAGAAGACAGAGAAAAAAAAGGATTAATGAACCCACTGAAAAAAAAGGAGGGCAGTGCAGAGTAAACAAGTGCTGAAAGAAGATGGCTTCGCCGCTAATAACGGGGGGGAGAAGACGCTACTTAGCTTCCCAAATTACCTTCGGATCTTGTCCATCATTCCTCTCAACGATCCGGTTGTTCATCTTTCTCTCTCTCTATTTCTCTCGTTGTTGTAACGGGGTTTCCTCATCATCCTCATCGTGTCCTTATTTACTGTTTACCCCTGCGCCTGCTCCCATTAGCGTCAACGATCCTCAGTCTCGGTGTCAGTCGGTCTCCTTACATTGCCAAAAAAAAAAACCCCCCACATCAAGTCGGCATAGTAATAATAGTATTCTACATGCATGCGGGGAAATTAGCATCTCGCTTCCATGCTTTAAGGTGTAAGCGAAATAAATAACCCACACACGCGAGCGTTTAACGGAAAAAGCCGGCAAGTCTCTCTTTCTCTCTCCCCTTCTCTCTTTCTCTCTCCCCTTCTCTCTTTCTCTCTCCCCTTCTCTTTCTCTTTCTCTCTCTCTCCTTCTCTCTCTCCCCTTCTCTCTTTCTCTCCCTTTCTCTCTCTCTCTTTCTCTCTCTCTCTTTCTCTCTCTCTCTTTCTCTCTCTCTCTTTCTCTCTCTCTCTCTCTCTCTCTCTCTCTTTCTCTTTCTCTCTCTTTCTCTCTCTTTCTCTCTCTTTCTCTCTTTCTCTCTTTCTCTCTCTTTCTCTCTCTTTCTCTCTTTCTCTCTCTTTCTCTCTCTTTCTCTCTTTCTCTCTCTTTCTCTCTTTCTCTCTCTTTCTCTCTTTCTCTCTCTTTCTCTCTTTCTCTCTTTCTCTCTTTCTCTCTTTCTCTCTCTCTTTCTCTCTTTCTCTCTTTCTCTCTTTCTCTCTTTCTCTCTTTCTCTCTCTTTCTCTCTTTCTCTCTCTTTCTCTCTTTCTCTCTTTCTCTCTCTTTCTCTCTTTCTCTCTTTCTCTCTTTCTCTCTCTCTCTCTCTTTCTCTCTTTCTCTCTTTCTCTCTCTCTTTCTCTCTTTCTCTCTCTCTTTCTCTCTTTCTCTTTCTCTCTTTCTCTCTTTCTCTCTTTCTCTCTCTCTCTTTCTCTCTCTCTTTTTCTCTCTCTTTCTCTCTCTCTTTCTCTCTCTCTCCTTCTCTCTCTTTCTCTCTCTCTAGTTTTAAACTAATTTTTAATGTTGTAATTATTATTGTATAGTGGTATTAGATTCTGATTTAACAATATGATTTAATTAACCTGACTAAGTAGTTTTTTTTATTTTTTTATGCGTTGGCAGGGGTGGAAAATCTTGAGAAAGACGCCATGAAGCCCGTACTTCACGGTGTGTGTTGGACTTTTAACCCACTAAAAACCACCTCCGTAACTAAAACTGACCAACCATTTAGTTTCATTTTGTTAATTCTTATATCTAGTTAACTTATTAGCTAAATTAGTCCAATGACATCCTTTAGTTGTTGTCCCGCGACTGTATTTCACGCTCCTGCGCGCAGCGTGCTTTATTTTCGTAATTTGTCACTCACACTAATTCAAATTGGTTTCCTTCAGGTCCTTTATTGTCCTGAGAGCTGAAGAACTTGTGTGTGTTTTCATCATGCCTTTCTTCGTGCTTTCCCCCCGCGCCCCGTTAAATCTTTTAATTTCTTCTTTTTGACAGTTGGAATGGCAAGGTCTTTATTTGATATCAGCGTCTCTAATGTCTACCATGATGGATCATTCACCACGGCACGTAAAACTTTATTTTGGAATGTTATTTTCTTTTTCACATCCCACATAGTTGTTATATCCCATACGACGACACCACCCTTCAGGTTGGTTTAATAATTTGGTTATACACCAAAGTTTTGTTATACAAAAGACAGGAGGTTTGGAATATCTTCCAATGAGCCATCTATACTCGGGTCGATATTTTTTATGTTGAGTTCTTCCTTTTTTTTCTTTTTTTTACGTGTTCTTTCCATCTCAACTTGGTATCTAATGTCATACCAACAAGATATTTGGCTTTATTTTCGTATGGTACTGTGGTTCCGTTTATGTGAAGAGAGAGGAGAGATGGACGGAGGAGGGGGGGGGAGGGTCAGTCCATTCTTTTATTCGTAAAGTTAACATGAATGGATTTTTTAATTCATTCAATTTAATTTTCCATTGTCTGGTCCATTCATATATATTGGTTAACAGGCTACATGAGGGTGATCCTGAAACAGGCAACTCCCCTTTAATAGCATAGGAAGGGAATTGAAAAGGGGGGATGCGGAAGGTAGAGCAAGGTAGCCTAGCAAGGGTTAACTAGTGAGGCCCCCGGGCTATGGTTTAAGGATCCTACCCTCGCGGTGTTTCACCTAAAGAGATGCAGGGAAAACCCTAGAAAACCTGCATCAGGTAGGTCGGGGGGCATTGAGTGGTACTATTCTCACGCCCTTCCCTATGAATGACGGGAGACGAGTTTGCTGTGGGGACGCAGCATTCCCTTCTCCGTGTCTCCTCCACCAGTTTCAGGAGGCAGTTGGCCACCGACTGATCCAATGGGATCAGCGGACAGCTCTTGCCACATGCCCAAGGTCTTTGACCCCAGCACATATACCTCCTAAAATAGGTGAAGGTGTCTCGGCATATGAGAACTTTGATAAAAAGTACCCAGAGAGAGTGCAGGAGGCATCCCCGACATGATCAGGTAAGCCCCGCAGTCACTCTGGGCTGAAGCGTCTACGAGAAACTGCCGCAGCGCCCTTCCCTTTTTTATATATATAGTATTAGTAGCGACTTGTCTGGATGTTGTTGCTGATATCGTCAGCGAGTTTCACGTCATCTAATTTTGGGATGTAAACTCGTAAACAGCAGGTACTGGTCCAAGAACACGTCCTTGTGGTACCCCCTTGCTTGAATTTCCTCTTTCAAGTCAGAGTATTCGTCGTCTTCGTTGTTAGATTCGGAAGAGTCTATTAAGATATGTAGGAGTTTATAATTTCCAGCATCCTGTTCAACTTATATATTAATCCTCCTTGATGATGATGATGATGATGCCTCCACACTACTCTATCGAAACGTCAAGAAATATCGCTGAGCAGATTAATTTATCTTCTAACACACGCTTTTTTTTCTTCCATTATATCAGCAATCCTGTGAACTTGGTCAATTGTTGAGTGTGTTCTTGTTTTTTTTCCTCTCCTCGTCTGAAGCCAAATTGATGATCTGGGATTAATTTGACATTTCTTGTATGAACGATTTTTTCATTCTTTTGAGCATAAGTTTCTCCAACAATTTTGAAATTACTGGTCTGTATGATTTGACATCGTGTGGCTTACCAGGTTTTGGTAACATTATTACTTCAGCTACTTTCCAACTGGCAACTTCAATGCTGAATGCTGCGTTGATCAGGTAGGTCAGCATGAGGATACCTTTTCTTTTTTTTGGTAGCTGTTTTAATATTTGTCCTGTTATCAGATCAAATCCTGGCGCCTTCTTTGAATTTAAGTTAAATTTTAACTAAGTAGTTAAATGGAAAACACCAAAAATTGTTAAGGAATATGGGAAATGGTTCCGAATATGGAGGGGCGGGGCGGTTAGAATAGCAAGAAGTCGAGGCAAGTCAGGGAGATTGGGGATAGAGCATCGCGGTAGGGAAAGGATGGAAGGTAGTGAGTGGAGTCGGCCAATGTGGAGCAGCAGCAGCAGCAGCAGCACGGGAGACAAGAGGGCGAATCGGGAGCGTGTCCGGAGAGGAATTCGCCTCTTTGTCTGCGTCCTAATTGCGCGGACACACAAAAGCCCTCGGCGACTGTTGGTCTTTCTCACTGCCACGCCCAGCCTCTGGCTGCACAAACAACTTCCTTCCCAGGGCAGCCAGACAGCCAGGCAAGATCAAGGAAGATATGCGGAGAGATTAACCAAATCATAAAGGGGAAAATATACAATGCGATTCAAAAAAAAAATCTTCAAGGATGAAACGGACGGGGACGGACATCTAAATCGTAATGAACACAAAATATAAAAACCGTCAAAACTATTCAAAGAAAGATAGACCCATGTTCGACGAGGAAGAAAGGAAGACCAAGGGCGCAGGCAGTGATAGAGGATCTTGAATATTATGAAAGTGGGAGGATGGCGAGAAAAATATCAGGGATAGAGTGGCACGGAGGCCGAGGAAGGCCCACACAGGGCTGTCTTTAGTGCCGTGCAGGAAGGAAGGAAGGAAGGAACGATCACATTACAATGCATTGAAATCGTTTTTGTTTTCTGCCACACAATTTATTACAAAGGTCAGGATTAACACCATGTCTGGAAAATGTAATTTTGAAGACATTATAGAAGAAATGAGGGGGTGAGGTGAAGGAAAGAGAGTTATTGGGAAAAATGAAGAAAGAAAAAAACCACTTGAGACAGGGAGGCTGCCGCTGGAAATTGTAATTGGGAGCCGGCAATAAGAAGGGAAAGAGGAAAACCTAGATGAAAATGCCGGGAAGATATATATATATATGTTCATTAATTATAAATATATTTATAAAATTAATGAAACGTTTGTAGCGTGACGAAGTCACAGGTTTTTTTACGTTAGTAAGGATAGTAAATGAGGGAAAAAGATAGGAAATACGCTTTGAAACATATGTTTGGCACAGAATTATGCTCAGGGAAAGACATTTGTCAAGCGTAGAGAAGAAAGGAAGAAAAACTGAAAATATTCGGCGCCTACGGGACTCGAACCCTCATTTACTATCCTATATATATATATAGTCTAGCAGTTTTATTTACAATCTTGTGGATCTTTTCAAATCTCGCCCCCCCCCCTTTTTCACAGTCAACCCCCGCCTTCGCCTTTTCCTCGTTGACTTCATATAACTCTGCAACACTTTCAGATCCCCAATCAATCTTTTTGATCCTTCAAACGGGGGATTTATCGTTTCCACATACCTCTAATATTCGCTTTATCAACCCACATCCGCCGTTGAACAATAACTCTGACCACCCACCACATTCTCCCTTATTGCTTAATTCTCTAAAATATATTTTATCTGCCCTCCAGAATTCGGACTGTCTAGGTAATTTAATTATTATTCTTTAATATTTTCCTCCTCCCCCCCTCTGCCCCAGTTATCCTTTAATTGGTTTTAAATATATTGTAACATGAAAAGTTACGATGAACAATGCAAGGCCAGCTTGCGAGTTGCAATTGTTGAGGAGCGGGCCAACAATGTGGTCTGGCGAGACGTTGTGAGTCAGTCGTCATGGGGTGATGAGAGGAGAAGCAGCAGGTTGTGTGTCGGCGGGACGACGAGAGAGGGAATGACCACGTCCTGCAGATATATATATTTTTTTCATGCTCTGATTGAAATTAAAACTATTAAAATCAATTTTTGGTGTTTTTTGTAAAGAAAAATACCTGGCGCCCTAAAGGAAATTAAGAAACCCTCGAATACGGATGAACGACGAATCTGCTACAATATTTATATTTTACTATTGGAAAACAAATTTCAGCCTTCAAAAATGTTACCCTGGTTTGTGCAAGTAGGGCCACAGGGGGTCATAGGAAGGAAAAAGTAAAACAGCTAGGTTGGGAGGGAGACAGTATTGTCAGAAAGGAGGAGAGGGAGAAAGCAAGACTGCATAAGCTTATAGAGGGGCAAAAACCATCATGGATTGGGGAATTAGCTATATAGGTAGATGATGGGAGGAGGATCATCACCAATTCAAAAGTGAAATATAGAAAATTCTCATTCCTAAATGGGACCATCAACGACGACTGTGGAATAATTTACCTGTGGCAGGAGGGGTGTTTGGAGGGAGGGAAATCCTCTTCAAGAAAATAAATTTAGGTCAAATCTGAAAAAACGTGTGAAGTGAAGTGGATATTTTTTTAATATAAATGTGTTTCCGAATATAAAAAAACTAAAGTGAAGTGAAGTGTTTCTCTTTTCTCTTTCAGGGCATCCACAGAACATGTTCTTTAGTTTATAATTATGTATCTGCCACCAGGGCTTGCGCCCAATTGTAGATTATTAGCAAATACAATACAATTAACCCTTCGTTTTTCTGGTTAGTATCTTTTTTTTGGTGGGGGAGGATTAACAGGCTACATGAGGGTGAGAGATCCTGAAACAGGCAACTCCCCTTTAATAGCATAGAAAGGGAATTTGTGGTGAAAGGTAAAGCAAGCGAGGTATGGACCCCGGTTATTGTTTTAAGCATCCCACCCTTGTGGTGTTTCAACCCCAAGGAGGTGCAGGGGGGAAAACCATAGAAAACCTGCCATCAGGTAGGTCGGCCTGTTTGGGAACTATTCTCACGCCCGGGAGGCGAGTCTGCTGTGGGGTCGCAGCATTCCCCACCCCCCCTTCCGAGGTCAGTTGATAGTTTTTTTGGGGGGGTGAACTAGGACCGGTGACCGAACCGCGTCAAAGGCCCTCGACAGTTATTCACATTAGGCTGTGAAAGTTTGACGTAACACGCCATTGAGGCGGGTTGGATGGTGTGCGAAAGCAGAGAGGAAACGGAGGGGCGACACTCAATCCTCCATTTGTAACGGGTGTTCTGTGTGGACTCAGATAAGCCACCACGGGACAGGTCCGGGTTCGAGCCCAGGTCATCTCTCGTCTAATATTTCAGCTATTTATAATAGGCGGCGCGTCCCGTTAGGCGATCCAACTCTCGAGGCAGCGCCATCAGTTGTGCTGTCGGACAACAGCGGAGGGGAGGGGAACCTTGCTAAGTAGATGCCGAGAGAGAGAGAGAGAGACTCAAAATTATAGTTTACTCCCACAACTGTTTTAATTTGAATGATTAAATTAAATTTAAAAAAAATAACCTCTTTTGGTACCCTCATCGACTGTATATCTTTTTTTTTTCAGTTCGTTTTCAGGCCAAACCCAAACTTTCTTCCTTATTAATTAATTATTAACTTCGTCCATGGTGATTATATATTATTAATAAATATTGCTACGGTATCCAGTCCTTAAGACAAGTCTGATGAAAACCCCCCTCCATGTTAACCTACCTTGCGGAATCCTTTTACATTTCCGGATAACTAGCACATGCTCCCTAAATCTACTTACCGTATTCCATCCTTTGGCCTCCCCACCATCTTCTGTTCACTTCCACTACTGTTAATTTTGGAACACTCTCATGTCTTAAACCGTGGCCCTATTACTCTATCCCTTTCTCTTGTTCAACGTCCTCCATATTGTTCGCTCTTCCCCTATTCTGTTTAAAAACTTCCTCGTCAGTGACTCTCTCTCTATCCACCCACCCACATCTCATTCTCCTATAGCATTTCACACATTTCAGTGGCTCTTATTCTTTTCCCTCCCGCAACTCCTCCTATCGTCGCACGTTTCGCTCTCCCCTATATGACGCCACGATCCATTCTAACACTTTTAGCAAGACTTTCCTAAAATTCAGACTTATATTAGCCGTAATTTATTTCCTATTCCTTGCCTGTTGTTATCCTCCTCTAGTTATTACGCTTCCCAAGTAGCAGAATTCCTCAACTTCCGATTATTTTTAGCAACGATTATCCTATTATTCACGCTTATTATTATTATTATTACCTGTAATTAAATTCCTGTTCCCTCGCCTGTTGCTATCCTACTCTAGTTTTTACGCTGCCCAAGGTTAGGAGAATTCCTTAACTTCCTTAAAAATTAACCCTTCCCAATCTTAATAGCATTTGTTATTCCACTGTTTCCTATACTACACTCCCATCACCTGTTTAATTTATAATATTGAAGTCTTTCTCCGGGACCCCCGTTCATGCCATTTATTATGGTTTTCAAGTCTTTTTCTGACTCCCCCTAATACTGCAATATAATCGGCAAAGCGTGTGTGGGGTGGTTTTTTTTTATTTCTTCTCCTTGCAGTATGATTCCTTTCCCATATTCACTTACTTTTAACTTCCCTCGTCGCCTGTTCTATGTGTAAGTTAAATAGACAGACTACTGCATCATCCTTGTCTTTCCTTGATTACGGCTTTCTTTTCTCGATCTTCTATTCTAATTACAGCTGCCAGACACCTGTCAAGAGAGCCGCAGGTGCGTGCCTCGGCCTATGAGAACTTTAAGAATCCAGAGACATTACGAGGCGTCCGTAAACCTGCCAGGTGTAATTCATTCCTCCTTGGTCTACGGTAAAGGTTTTTTCCTTGTTCCATGACCTCTTAGGACAGCAAGATGACAATTTTAATGTAATTATTAGTTTTACTGAGTGTTTTAATCTTCATTTTCCCATACGATCTCTTTTTCCTTCCCTAAGATCCCAATATATGAAATGCTGGAAGTAATTAAGATTGTTTGACAGTTGCTGTGTGGCAGCCTTGTCTGAATTGCGTCCATCCTCCGGGACTGACTGTGACGGGGGGGCGGAGGCGGGGGCGGGGGCGGAGACGGGCGCCGAAGCTAGGTTCAAAGGTTTGAGCGACTTACGCCAAGCTTTATTCTCGTCAAATCGGCTTTTCCCCGTGCCCTGATGCTTTTTCTTCTCTTTTTTTTGCCTTCAGCGGCAGAGAGAGAGAGAGAGAGAGAGAGACGGGGGGATGTCTTTTTGCCAATTACGGGACGTCTTCCACCAGCCTGCCATCCTTCTCACCCTCCGTCTCAGAGTATCGAGTTTCTTTTTCGCAGAAAATCCTCCTGGTCCTGGTCCTGAGGGGTGGGTGGTGGTGGTTGGTCTCTACTCCCAGGGCGACGACAAACTAGAAACACGCCACCCACGTACGTCGGCCATCATTAGTCACTCGGTGACGTCACGTCACGCCTCTCGAGGAAGATTCTCAAAAGCCAGCAAATACGGAGACTAGCAACAGCCCCCACATCTTCAAATTGTTCTTCTATATTTGACGTTGTCTAGATTTTTTCACGGATGCCATCTTTTTTCTCCTCAATTTATGGAAATGCAACAAAAAAAAATATACTGAACCTACTTGGAAATGGACAAACCAACGTAGCCCAAAGGGGGAAAAAATAATAGTGTCTTCTTCAAAATAACTGTTTTACCTAATGTGGTGACTCATGACCCCCCTACATTGAACGGGTAAAGGAAAAATAATTGAGTTTTTGGTATTTGCGTACAGCAGCAGGACGAAAGACGAGGAGGGTGGGTTTGGTGGTGAGGCCGAGTAGTAGGCGGGAAACGTCACCATCTGCAACAACATTATTATTTATTGCCTGGAGTGCATTGTATTTGGACAGTTGGTCCGGTGGAGCTGTTCCTGAGAAAGACGGGGACGAGAGAGAGAGAGAGAGAGAGAGAGAGAGAGAGAGAGAGAGAGAGAGAGACCGCAGAGTGGCTGAGGAAACAACATGCGTAAAAGTTTAATTTCGGCATGTTATGAGAAAGAAGATTCACTTTGATGGGGAGTACGGAAAAGAAAAAGATAACATTTGATGGAGATTTAAGCTGAAGAAGAGGCGCTAGAGGATCTAGAAGAGACGTGATCCAGCAAAGGAACATCAGGCAACGGCAAACCAGGAACGACGACGTCACCACCAGGCCCTTGTTAACATCTGGTAACGGCATTTTTACCCGGGTTTTCCAAATAAACCATTCTCGTTGATTTCGCGATTGTCACCCGTGAGAGCAAACACCACACTAAGGAACTTTAATAATGTATGAAAAGGAACATTGGGAAGGTTGATGATGAAGTCCTACTAATGACGTGGAATGGATTGTCATTTAAGGAAAACTGCCAATCTGTCAACACGCGTGATTCTGACGTTTACTCGTAAAAAAAAAACAAATCCGCCATCAGGTGTGTGTGTGTGTGCCTGTCCCAAGCCTCTGGTAAATAGTGGGGGGTGTGAGTCAGCGACTAGGTCCTGAGAAAAGCTCTTTAAAGTGGATCATCTCCCCTCCCCCCCTTGGAGGGATGGATGGATGAGGGCGAGCGCCTTGAAGCTGGCGTGTGGCGAGGGTCGAACCCGTGTTCCCACGCGGCCGGAGGAGGAGGAGGAATCGCGATGCTTGGCACGCGTCCTTGTCCAGACCTCAGGCGCCATCAGGCAGGGCCACGGTCATCCGTCACGGCGGTCAAACCTCGGCCCTGCTCTGCATTCACGAACGTTCCAAATTAAAGGGAATAACAGGGACCTGGACAATATGGCGACCGTTTCCGCCATCATCACTCTCTCTCTCTTCCAACTGCTCCATCTCTCTTTGGCCTTATACGTAACTTTCTCTCTCTGTCCTTTCTGTGTCTTTCTTTCTATGTCCGACTGAAAATATTTACTTTCGTGGCATGGCGCTCTAGTATTTACAATTTCATACTGATTTTCACCTTAAAATGTTGACTTTTTGCTCAAGGAATTACCAATTTCCAAATTTGATCTTAAAAGTTTGGGTAGTTTGGAAGTTGATAGAGTAATTACCGAGTTCGTCGGAATTTTCTCGTGAATATCGTCAGTTTCGCTATATATATATTGTAGACGATCCGGCGTTCCTCCGTATTCGAGGGTTTAAAATGCTTTTTTGGGCGCCAGGTATTTTTTTAATAAAAATACCAAAAGTGGATTATAATAGCTTTAATCCATTTCAGAACATGAGAAAAATTATCACTACAGGGGGGCGTGGTCATTCTCCGTCCGCAACTCCCGACACATCCTTCTCTTTCCACTACCCCATGACGACTGCTCAAAGTCTCGCCAGACTCCATTGTTGGCCCGAGTTGCGACAATTGCAACTCGCAAGCTGGCCTGCATTGTTCATCGTAACTTTTCATGTTACAATATATATAATATATATGTGTGTGTGTGTGCGTGCCCTCTGTGAGTTTGTCTCTGTAAGTATTTCTTTCTCTGTCTCTCTGACTATATATTGCCCTGAGTAGGCCCTATCTGTCCTTCTCTCCTCCGGTGTCTCTTTGTCTCCCAGTTTTAAAAGCTAACTGTGTGTCACTTTGCGTATGTTACCTCTCGCTCTCCCACTTTCTCTGTCTATACCTATTTCTGTCTTTAAGACAGTTGTCTCTCTCTCTCTCTCTCTTTTCATCTTTTTTTACTTTTTTCTATTTTCCTATTATGTCTTTGTCCGTCTTCCTGTCTCTATTTGCGTCATTCATTCTCTCTGCCCCCTCTTTCTGCCTCTTTCTCTCTATATCCCGCCTTCCACGCCTTTGCCCCGCTTTCTCTCTCTCTCTCGCGACTGAGAAACCTTCGTATCCTTCATCCATCTTCTCAAAATAAAATCATACTAATGGAGATTTTGTAAAAATATTATTTTTGAATGAAATCCACCACGAGTTTTCAGAGTATCCCCCAGCAGATCCTTTTCCCCCTAAGACTGTCAAACCCCGCGCGCCTCTCTCCACAAAATAACCTCAGTGTGACTGTCACCTACCTTCGAGGGACCACAAACGAAAATTCTGTGAGTGTGCACGAGAGACTGGTTCCTCCCTCCCTCCTCCCACCCACCCACCCCCGCGTAAAGATTCCAAACTTGACCTGTAATTACGGCTCGTTAAAAGGAGAAAGGAAGATTGCTCTCGCTCCAAGGAAATCCTTTAGTAGCTTCATTACTTTTCTCTTAGAAGGCGAGGCGAGGCGAGTGAACACTTGTTAATGGCGTGTAATTTCCGATGCGAGTGTAATACGCGTTAATACAGCCGCAATTTTCCTCCCCCACAACTAGTTTCCCCTTTCTTTTTTTTCTTCAATGATTTGGCGTTACATCGTGGATTCCTGTTTTGTTTTCTTTCCCGCTGTCCGTTCCTCCTCCTCCTCCTCTTCTTCTATTCGTCTCGCTCTGTTACAGTTGTTTGGTTCCTCGGCGGTTTACGGGGGGCTGTTTCTTGCATCATCCACGTGGGGTCCGGTTCCCAACTCGGGGAAGAAATTCCCAACAGTGAGACGTCACACACAGGAAGGACAGTCATTCGTCACCCACGAGGGTCGCTCAGATGGCCTGAAAACGTTTTTTTTTGTTGGATTTCCAAAGAATAATCAATATAGTTACGGTTATGAACCTCGATGAGGAATGTAGATTTATATATATTCAACTATTATTTTAATAAATCTTGTGCCATTTTGGAAATTTATCTGATTTCTGTAGGTCTGGTTGATGATGGTCGGCACTAGGGGTCCTTAAAGAACCTTGGCCTCAAATTCCTTTATATCCTCCGCGTTTCTTCTCAACTCCAGAGATCATCCTCCACTGTAAACTATGTACAGTTGATGATGATGATGATGGTCACCACTGAGTTCCTTGGCCTCCATTCCTTCATATCCTCTGCCTTCCTGTTCCAGTTTCCAACGCCTCAACTCTAGAGATCATCCTCCACGGTAGAGTATGCATTTATTAGAACAGTTGATGATGATGATGATGATGGTCGCCGCTAAGCTCCCTGGCGCTTTTTCTTTTATCAATTTCCTCCATTCCTTCATACCCTCTGCCTTTCTTTTCCAGTTTCCAACGGCTAAACTCCTAAGATCATCCTTCAATGCCTGTATTTTTTTTTGAAAATACTGTTATGTATGTATTTTTTTTGGGGGGGGCAGTTGATGATGATCACAACAGCCTCCTTTAGCAGTTGCCTCCATTATTTTCTATCCTCTACCTTACTTCTCCAGTTTCCAATCCGTAAACTCCGAAGATCATCCTACACTGGCTGAATTTCTTTTTTTAAAAAATACTGTAAAGTATGTATTTTTTTGAGGGCAGTTGATAATGATGATGATGGTAGGCACAACAGTTCTTCGCCTCCTTTAGCAGTTGTCACCATTATTTTCTATCCTCTGCCTTACTTCTCCAGCAGTTTCCAATCCGGCGTAAACTCCGAAGATCATCCTACACTGGCTGAGTTTCTTTTTTTTAAAAAAAATACTGTAAAGGATGTATTTTTTTTGGTACAGTAGATTTTGATGGAGATAGGCGCACCAGAGGTCGTACCTTCATTCCTTACTAGCGTTTGCCTTTCTTCTCCAGTTTCTCAACGCCTATCTATACTCCTGAAATCATCATCCTCAAATGGCTGAATTTACGTTTTTTTTGTTAAAATACTGTGTATTAATTGGAACAGTTGATGATAATGATTACTAGTTTCTATACTCTGTCAGATTCTCGTCCTCCGCCGTCTCATCGGTCTGTCTGTTCCCCCTTTCTTCCCCCCTTCTCTGGTCACTGCATGAGCTTTTCTCTGTAAAGATAACCCAGATATTAGTCAGGCATCATGGTTTAATTTTGGGATGGCGTCAGTAGCATTTTTTCCCCTCATCAAATGGACGTTCGTGTTCATTGAGCTTTGTTCGCCCTATGCAACAGGAGTTGCAGGCTAGAGAATAGATCCTTGAGGTATCCCGGAGTAATATTGATGAAGGAATGCAAGGGAGAGGGGGGGAAAGCGTCTCTCGCTGTGAAATTGTAAAATGGCCCTTCCCGTCCTCGTGGTGGCCTTGCCGAGGCCTTGAACCAAGAACCAGTCATGCGTGGCCTGTAATCTCTTGCAATCTGCCCGTGCCATTACGGCCAGATGCAACTCCAACTACCTGTCTTGTCTTCCTGCTCACCGTTACTCACACCATCATAACATGTGGAAACTAACTCTCCTCAGGCAACATCACTTTAGCTACAGGGGGACAACACTGAGTGGAGGAGGAGGAGGGATCTGCGCAAGCCCTTTCACTTATACATAGTTGTCACATCCCGCGTCTTCCATCAATTGCCTCTCTCTCTGCTGATCACTTCCCTCTAATGGGTTATTTTTCAAGTCCCTCGTATCTTAAAAAGGTGGCCTGTCAACAATCATCTATCCCCGCCTCTTGGTCAACGTCCTCCTCCATATTCTTCGCTCTTCCTCCAATTCTGTTTAGAACTTCCACGTTACTGATTCTTATCCACCACACATCTCATTCTCCTACAGCACCAAATTTGTATTTGCTAATAATCTACAAGTGGGCGCAAGCCCCCTGGTGGCAGATACATAATTATAAACTAAAGAAAGATATAAACATGTTCTGTGGATGCCCTGAAAGAGAAAAGAGAAACACTTCACTTCAGTTTTTTATATTCGGAAACACATTTATATTAAAAAAATATCATCCACTTCACTTCACACGTTTTTTTTCAGATTTGACCTAAATTTATTTTCTTGAAGAGGATTTCCTTCCTCCTCCAAACACTCCTCCTCCTGCCACAGGGTAAATTATTCCACAGTCGTTGATAGTCCTATTTAGGAATGAGAATTTGCCAACATCTGTTTTTTTTTGTTTTCTATATTTCACTTTGAATTGGTGATGATCCTCCCATCATCTACCTATATAACTGGAGCTAATTCCCCAATCCATGGTTTTTGCCCCCGTATAAGCTTATGCAGTCTTGCTTTCTCCCCCTCCTTTCTGACAATACCTCCCTCCCTCCCAACCTAGCTGTTTTACTTTTTCCTTCCTATGACCCCACGAATAAGGAGGAACGACGTATCTTCTACATTTGGCGCCCAACGTGGGGCGCCAAATGTAGCGGTTTCCGCGTTCCTTCATATTCGAGGATTATTTAATTCCTTTTAGGGCGCCAGGTATTTTTCATAAAAAAAACACCAAAATAAATGGATTTTAGTAGTTTTAATTCCAATCCGAGCATGACAAAAATATATATATCTGCAGGGCCGTGGTTGTCCATTCTCTCTCTCTCTCGTCGTCCCGCCGACACAACCTGCTGCTCCTTCCACTACCCCATGACGACTCCCTCTAAAGTCTCGCCAGACTACATTGTTGGCCCGCCGTTGCGTCAGTTCCTCAACAATTGCAACTCGCAAGCTGGCCTGCATTGTTAAGAGTAACTTTTTTCATGTTTCAATATATATATATATAAATTAAAGAGCATGGACAATCTTGTCTGACTGACTCCTTTCTTGATTTTGGGTTGTTTTTCCTTGATCTTCAATTCCAATTTCAGCTGACTGCCTTCTGTAGAGCTTATTAATCCTTGTGCCTTAATATCAGAGCAAAGCGACGACGTTTCAGCTCCCATGAAAGAAGGGGGAAAATGATTAGTGTGTATCTAGCAGACGCGGAGGGAGAGAGAGAGAGAGAGAGAGAGAGAGAAAGAAGGCGCCTTGAGGTGTAGCCGTTTAAACAGTTATATCCACGCCAAAGGGAAATATTCCGCGAAGGGAGGAGAAACGGGCTAATTGAGAATACGGAGAGGGAACAGCTTCTAAAAAAAAAAAGGTAAAACGTTTTACTTCCAGTGGCGGCGGAGGATATCCCCAATTCCTCGTGCGCCATTGTCTCGCCTAATTGGTGCGATTCAGAAGGTTGGTTGGTCTGGGCGCCTTTGTCTCTCTCGTTCTTTCTTTCTTTCAGAGGCGGTGGTAATTGGAGGAAAGCGCCGCCGCGTCCCAGATCCTCTGCCTCCTCTTGCGGCTCGTCTGCACCACGACGACGACGTCGACGTCTAGTGTTAACAGTTCCTGTAAACTGTCATGGACGCCAGACAATAAACTCTTTGAATGCAAAACACATATTAATGTCGTTGTGATCTGATGCAACCTTCCTTGCGGACATCATCCTCCCAAATCTCCTTAGCGTATTCCATCCTGTTAGTCTTCCACTTCTGTTCACTTCCCTCTCATGCTAATTTTACAACTTGGCCTGTTAATCTATCCCTTCAAAGTCCTCACATATTGCTCGCTCTTCCCCTTATTCTGTTTAGAACGTCTTCGTTAGTGTCTCATTCGCCTACAGCGCCACATTTCAAGGGTTTTTATTTTTTTTCCTTTCCGCAACTCCTCTATCGTCGCACGTTTCAGCACCCCATATATAACGCCGCCACGCTGCTCCATACCAACTTTTTCAGCAACGATTTTCTAATATTCACGCTTATATTAGCCCGTAAGTAAATTTCCTCTTCCTCGCCTGTTGTTGCTATCCTACTCTAGTTATTACGATTTCCCAAGTAGCAGAATTCCTTTAACTTCCTTTCAAAATATCCCTTCTTCCCAATCCAACAGCCTTTTGCTATTCCACTGATCTCCCATACTACACTCCATTATCTTGATTTTCCTGTCTATTAATCCTCATATTGAACTCTTTCTCCGGGACACCGACGTTCATGCCATTTATTATGGTTTACAACAACTCTCCTTTTGACTTCCCCCCCACAATACTACAGTATTATCGGCTAAGTCTACAGGCTTTATTTCTTCGCCTTGCAGTATGATTCCCTTCTCCATATTCCGTTTTAACTTTCTGCATCGTCTGTTCTCTTTATAATATAAACAACATGCACATCCTCGTCTCACTTCTTTCTTCATTTTTGCTTTTTTTTCCCTCTCTTGATCTTCAATTCTAACTACTGCTGCCTGCCTTCTGTAGAGGTTTATGGATAAGCCTCCTTTCTCGATACTTTATTATTTTCAAAATCAAAATCTTTAATAGTGTGTTACAGTTCACGTTATCAAACACGTTTTTTTTTCGTTTAAATCAACAAATGCCATGACCGTAGGCTTGTGTGTGTTTTTTTTCCACTCCTATCCTGTCTTCTAAAATTTGGTCGCAAAGTCAAATATTGCGTTTCTCTTGTCCCTCTCTACATTTTTTCTAAAACCGAACTGATGTTGCCCTAACTGGCTGGCTTTGTATGTTGTACGGTCTCCGGTACACAATACGTCGCCGTGTAGAGCTACATATTCGTTATTAAATTAACGGCTAAAAGCCCAATCGAGATGTCGTCTGCATAAGATACCTATATTAGTAATTCTACTCTCCTTGAACAGCCTCCATATTTCGGGTTCTCTCTTTTTCCCCCATAAATCCTTCTACTTTTCTAACTTCTCTGTAAATGATTGCTATTCCTTATATTCTCGCTAAAACGTTAATGATAACCATTACGACAAAGTAGGTTGAGCTGTTGAAGGAATTATGCCTTTAACTTCCATTTGCAATTAATGATTCCCTTCTTTTCACAATCTTAACAGCCTTTGTTATTCACCTATATTTCCGCGTCACCTCACAAGACACTCATCCATTAACGCATAGAGTTTTCCCCTGTCATTATTCAATCCTAGAATCTATTGTAAACTAACATCGTCCTAGGACCAACACGATCATGCATGCAAAAAAAAGAAATAAAAGATCCATTTAAAAAAAGTTATCCAAGCTGCATCTCATTCTAGTAACCCTCCCTCACACTATCAATAATCGTTACGCGACGTTGCAAAGAGCCGAAGAAGTTTTTATTATGTTCTGTCTCCTTAGACATTATTTATCTCCAGAGAATATATCTTTTGATATAATTAATATTGAATTTAACTAATTTACTTTTATTTGTCTTCATATGCTATAACGAATATGACCAGACTACCGTAATTAAATACCTACTCCGTTGGACACCTTTACCATCTATGTTCGCTTTCCCTCCCCTCCCTAATCTATTGTATAACTATCAAAATACCGTATGATTCAATTACACAGCCACATGGGATGTCAATCACCTCATCATCCTGTTAGCACCAAAAGCATTTCAAATAGGGTCTATTTGATTCTTTTTATCCCAGTTTCGGGCTGCAACGACCTCCTATACCACTCCCAGTACACTTACATTCAGACGCATAAACGATTTCCTAAAATTCCAACTTATATTATCTAATTATCCTTGGGCCCTTAAGCATAAGTTGCTATCCGGATCTCTAACGTTATTAAGCGATTATTCCGTTCCTCAAGTATCCAAGCCAAGAATTCCACTAATCATATCCTTATCAAAATAACCCCTCTCTTACCAGCAATTCAATTGTGACAAATAGAGTTGCCTCTTTTGTGCTATTCGTACAACTTTGATATTCGCCAGTACCGTGACACTCAAGGTACCTTTTGGTTATAATCGTTCGATATAATACCTACATATGTAAATTATGAATTTTAATATTATTTGGTATCATTTTAAGTGGTAGCTCGTTGCCAGCCGTATTTTCCCCATGACGTTTCGAGCGTTGACTTCACGCCCTAATGCGTATAAACCTTCATGGTGTTAACTTATTAAAATGCAGATCAACCATCTTACACGATATCATAGAGTTGCTGGGAGGCTGGTGGCTTCAGAGTGGTAGGTAAAAATAACCCGGGGTAAATGAGACCCACGTTACTCATCTACACTTCTTCTCAATCTCTCCATCATTTCAATCGTACACTCGAAACCCAGTCTCAGAACTTGGATGTTCTCATCTCAAGCTCTGAAAAAATAAATCTTCTTCCTATCTCTCATCTACAATTGCTCTTTTCCTATCTTAATCACACCGTGTGTAAGGTGGTGTGCAGTGTGGAAAGTATAAAGCAGAAACAGCATCTTAACGCAAACTGTATTATGGATGCGGTCTCCAGCTTCTAATCCACAAGGGAACCAAACCCACTCCTTTCGCCTCAGACCCCCCCCCCCCCCCCACACACAACTCCCCGCGCCCCCAACACCCCATCGACACACCCCCAACACCCACCACCCCCACCGCC